>JAMWEH010002202.1:0-15964 GCA_024721245.1 Mitragyna speciosa
TTCTAAAATGTTAAAAGCTTATACTGTTTTATCATTTTTTTTAATTCTTTTATTTGTTGAATTTGTTTAATCTTTATTTTTAACTTTGTTGTTAAGCAATGATATAAATGCTTCTTAGCTCTGGCCAGTGACATCAACACTATTCAAAAGATAGAAAGTGGGTTGGCAAGGTTGGTGGAGGTGACACAGTTTCAACTGAAAGGAAGATTGTTCATTATGCAAGTTGACAATGGATGTTTAAAGTTTTGTACCATTCTTATTTTGGTTGCTGTTGTTAAAACTTAGTTATTGAGATGCTTAGATTAGCTTAATATTATTTTGTGATGTTATAGAGCGTTTAGGCAGAGTATTACTTTATTGCCTTATAGTTCTGACTTTTTAGTTTCTTTATATTTTGTTTTGTGCATCGAAGGAATGTATTGTAAAAATACTGTATTAAATGACTTTTGTACATTTTGATATTATGCTTGGTAATTGAAGGGATGTTATTTTTATAAATATTGGTATAGATGATATTGTGATTGATTTGCGATATTGGTAAATACTTGTCGTTGATGGGTGATTATCAGTGATGACCTATTATATCAGTGATGCTAATAGATTGTTAGGTAAATTATCAAGGACAGCAAATGTTATTATTCAAAAGTGCATCAGTGATAGGTAACTCTTTGTCATTGAATATGAAAAGCATTAATGACAACAAAGTCTTAATAGACATGATATTAGTCGCGGTAGAAGTTGTCACTGAAGAAAGCATCAGTGACAAGAAGTATTTGTTATACAATATTGCCTAATCTTTAGTGACAACTTAATGTTGTCATTGAATCAGTCAAAATTGTCATTAGTGACGACATGGCATTGTCAAAGAATAGATAACTTATCAGTGACAACCCATGTCATCATTAATATTTGGATGAATAGTTCCAACAACTTGTGCAATTTCTTTGACAACACACAAAGTTGTCACAAATTATCTTATCATTAATGACGACATGGTATTATCAAAGAATAGGTAACTTATCAGTGACGACCAATGTCGTCACTAATATCCGGATGAATAGTGCCAACTACTTGTACAATTTCTTTGACAACGTACAAAGTTGTCACAAATTACATTATCATTAGTGATGACATGGTATTGTCAAAAAATAGGTAACTTACCAGTGACGACCCATGTCGTCACTAATATCCAGATGAATAGTGCCAATTACTTGTGTGATTTCTTTGACAACAAACAAAGTTGTCACAAATCACCTTATCATTAGTGACGACTTGGCATTGTCAAAGAATAGGTAACTTATTAGTGACAACCCATGTCGTCACTAATATTTGGATAAATAGTGACAACTTCTTGTTCAATTTCTTTGACAACATACAAAGTTGTCACAAATTACTTTATCATTCATGATGACATAAGTGGTCGCAAAAGGCTATGTATTTAGCGACGACTTTGTTCTTGACACTATTCACATTTAGTGACGGACTTTTTGTGGCGACTCTGCGACAACATATTTCTTGTCAGCAAAAGCTATTAGTGACGACTTTTTATTTTTCAGTGACAACTTCCTGTTGTCACTAATAATGATTTTTCCTATAGTGATTACTCTAAACGTTTTTGTTTTTCTTGTTTTGATATCTCTTGTTTTGTGTTTTTGTAGGTACTAATTGAGAAGGGAAGCATTTAAAGGTTAAAGTTGATTCAAGCTGGTAGGGTCTTAATTAGGCTAAGAGAAGACTCTAGATGTGGTTGACCCACCAAATTTGCCTAATTCACCTATATCTGCAAGAGAATAGATCGCTATTGAGTATAGGGAACTAGGTTCGATCCCACAAGGAAAGGTGAAGAAGTACTAGACCCTTATAAATTCCTCTATTATCTAGACAACCAATTACCACAACTAAAATTAAAACTACCTTGTTAACACTTGACCCTAAAGAAGCAAAAGTAGAAATTGAGAGAAAACTGATAATCGGAGTGTCTAGGACTTAGAATCCCTTATGATCTAAGAGAAAGTAGCAATTGCTTCAACTATACAATCTCATTACCTCACCTAGAGCCCAATTCCAAATGTACCTAGCTTTCATTCTCGTGACAAACTAGCAATTACCTCCCTACTAGATCCCTCCTACTTTCGTGGCAGAGATTATAGCGTAGGTTAATTTAGCCTTATGAATTGATCAAGACTCACTAATAGTACCACTACTCTCGTGTAAAATACTACCTAGACTTCAATTGTTCTTTGTCCACTACCACTACCAACTCTCGTCGAATAATAGTAATTGAGAAATTATAATTGGTGATCAAGCAATTACAATTCAATTAACCAAAACAACGAATAAATAAAGTGATTCAATAGCATAATATCACCAATTACTCCATATCCCTTACAATCACAAGTTCATCTAAACCCTAGATGTGCAAATTAAGTACTCATATTTAAAGCAATAAAAGTAATTCCTTTGCAATCAATTGACATAAGTATCAAAGACAAGAAATTTAAACCAAAAAATTATTGTCTTTAATGCTCATAAAAACCACAAGTTGCTGCCATTCTCCCCTTTGAGTTGTACAAGTGATCTCCTTCAAAGTTGTCTCTCTACTCTTATCTATCTTATGCTGCACTTTCTAGACCTATGGAGCTAGGGTTTAAAAACCTTGTTCCTCTGTTTTTTCCTACCCTAAAAACTCTCTAAAGAAGACTAAAAATTGTTCCCCCTTGAGTACAACTTTTTCTTTTTGTATATCCCAAAATGCCTCAAAAGTGTGCATTAGCGACCTGAATTCGCGACTGTACCTGCGGAGAGGCTACAGCCGCGGATTCGCCAAACAGGCAGTCTGATGGTACCCGCGGCGCGGGTACTGTCAGAAACTTCAACTTTGAATCTTCCATCTTGCTTCTAACTTCACTCTTGCACCAACTCTTTGGCCTTCATCTCTGAACAATTTCTTCACTTTTAATCATCCATTTGAGCACTTTGGTTCCTTCTAAAACTCCATGTGTGGATTCTTCAACAACCACCTGCAAGATCACAGCAATAACATATATGAGTAGCTTTTATTCTAAAATAACCTGACCACTCAAAAGTAAGAGAAATTGCACCACAAATAAATAAAAACTAATATAAAAAACACTAAAAACCTCTATTAAAATTCACTTAAGACTACTTTACTTTGGCAGTTATCACAAGCATTTCATCGAACACTTGGTGGACAAATTCAATAACATGCATATGGATGAGGTCTTGTCGGAAGTTTTAATGTCATATGTTACAAATCAAAGGCAAGAACAAGAAACGAGTGTAAGTGATTATGAATTTGATTCGGAAGTTATTTGGTGTGTTAAATATGACCAATTTCAAGGAAATCCAAATGAATATGCTTATTTTCATTTAGCCAAATTTACAAATTTAATTGATCTACTTAGTTTTGATGGATGTAGTGGAATAAATAAGGATCCTATAAAATTAAAATTATTTCCATTAACTCTAGTATATGAAGTGAAAGATTGGCTAAGATCATATGAATCAAATTATTTCACTAGTTGGAAGCAATTAGCAAATGCTTTCCTAGAGAAATATGATATGCATTATGTTGACTATGAGTCTACTTTGAATGTTACTTGTTGTATTACATGTGGAGGTAATTATGAAAATCATTAATGTGCTAAATTAACTAAGGTACATCCTAGTGATATTCAAAATGATTCATATGTTAGCAATAGTATTCCAACTTGTGAAAAAGATGATTCTAATAATCAAATAAGCATGTATGATACAAGGGTGCAAAGCATGTCTTATGATTCTTTTATTCATGAAAATGAATGTGAAGAAATGCTTGATAATTCTACTTTCGAACATGACCAAGAACAAGTAATTGAAGAAAATGCTTATGTGTGTGAAAAGGTAGTTGAAAATGGAGAAATTAATGACAATCTAAGTGTTTCTTCAACTATTGAGTATACAAATGTTGATAATGAACTTGTTCTTGATTGACAATTCAAAGGTAGAGATTAATGAGCTTAATGTGAAAAATGACCCTCCTTTCACTTGTGACATTGATTTTCTTGGTATCGAAAATATATTAACACAAGAGAAAGGCATAGTCAATTTTGGCTATGTAATGTTTGCAAATTGTTCTTTTGTCTTAGGTACAATTGCACAATCGATTGTGGACATTAGAGCACTTCTTTTGGCACAAAGGATGCACCCATACCTACTCAACCAATTAAGCACAAAAGGTGTATTACATCCTTTGTAGGATACTCCAATTATGTGAGAAGATTGGAGGAAAGTCTAGCTCTAGACTTTAAATGAAGCGCTTGTTGGGAGGCAAACCAACGTGTTTAATATTTTTGTGAAATTTTAGTTTATGTTGCTATGTATTATATAGTTTATAGTGTGTTTAAATTATTTGTTTTGTAGGTAATGGAAGTTGGAACATGAAGATCAAGTTTGATTAAAGATGATACAATCATGAGTTTGACTCTAAAATCCATTCTTCTTTAACATTTTATGCTAATGAGAATGTTTAATATGAATATTATGTGCTATATGAGGTGTTTTAGAAGTTGGAAGTGATAGAAGTTACTATTCATGGTTGAGAAACTTTTTGAGCAAAAAGGTCATTTGGTGATTTATAGAGATTATATGTTGTTTGGCCTTGTTTTTATGCTTAATATGCTCAAAGAAACATGCGTGCATTATTGGTTTGGCATGTGCATTCAAATTTTGCAATTTATGCAACTTGGGAATTCATGCCCTATTTATGCTTGATGTTGTGATTTTGATGCAAGATTTGATAAATTGTGTTTGCACATGTATATTTTCATGATTCAAACTTGATCCTAGAGTTAAAGAATTCAAAAACATGTTAAATTTAAGGTTAAAAGTACTGCAAAAAAAAAAAGAAATAACCAATGGAATAGTAGCACAAATAGAAGCAGTTCACTACCTGTTACAGGATGAGATCCGTGGCTGAGATACATGGATGTCATCTGCATATCACATCCACGTATCAACTTCTGGGAGCTCTGTGTGATCCGCTACACAGAGATCCACGGACAGGTTCCAAGAACCGTGGATAAACATCCGCGGATCACTATCCAAATTGATTTTTCAAGTTCTTTTTCATTGGTTTTCAATTGGTTCACTTGCAACATGTGTTTCATTGGTTTGTATGCATGTTTTGAACAATCAAATTAACACCTTAACATGTTCCAATCTTGCATGTTCCTAGTTTAAGTTTAACTTTGTAATTTTGAATACATGGCATGAAATCGTTGATTTTTGGAATGACGCAACATTGAACAAGTTTCTTTAACTTTCACTTTATCATAACATAACAAACTTGCTCATATAACACAAGCATCAAAATTTTACCCCCCTGGAGCCACATTGCACAAACTAAGTGTGAGGGGAAATCATAAAGTTCAAGTATGCTATGATGATTTTGTGTTGCATTAGTTATCTATTCATTACCTAACATAGCTTTTGAGTAATTTTAAGATTGAGACAACGTCAAGGAGCAAAGATTGGACAAAAGGAAGCAGTGATGAAGCATTGCAAATGAGGACTTGTCGAAAGGCCTAAGGACTTAAAGGGCGTCAACAATATCAATTTAAGGATACATCAACCAAACAAGGGGAGTTTTCTTGTTCCATATTTCATTCTTAACTATTTCCTTTACACATTGAGGACAATGTTTCATTCTAAGTGTTGGGGGGGGGGGGAGTATAAAATTATGTTTGGTTGGAATTTGTACTAGTGTCAAGATATTGTTTTGATACAAAATTGGCCAAAATTTTTCAAAATTTGCCTCCATATCATACTTTTATGCCATGAACTTGTTAAATTCCTTTATTTTTTTGAAATAATTTAGGCACTTTGATTGAATATTTTGCTACAAATACTATGAAGAAATAGTTATTATGTGATTAGGAGTTTTGTTTTTAAGAAAGTATATCTTGTAAAATGGTTGTAATTATATCTTGATTTAGGCATGTTTGATTTTAAATTTCTTTTCTTTACTTAATTTCACATGTTAATTGATGAGTATGGTCAATTAGTTCAAGCATATAATCCATAATTTATTACTTGCAATAAGGGATATTTATAATACAAAAATGAAAAAGAATGATGTAGTTTCTTCTACTCCAATGATTCTTGTGCTTCGTAACGGGGGTCTTCATCTAAAATTGTCGACTTTTGCTTAAAACGGCACATGAATTATGAGTAATGCACAGTAATTTGACTAAGTAAATTGTTGAGTAACTAGGGATCTTCATCTGTCAATGTCGATGGTTGCGTAAAAAGGCAATTTTACTTCTCAAATATGGTTTTTGCTACTTGCTTAACATTGAGGGGTTGAGTAACCGGGAATCTTCATTGGCCAATGTTGGTTTTCGAGTCAAAAGACATTCTCATCTTGAGCAATTAGTTTGCTAAATAATACTCCCTCAAGTGAAAAAATGAAAATAATCATAGACATGTGAAGCACTTTGATTGACCAAATGATTCATTTTTCTTGTAAAATTTTGTAAGGCAATGAAATTTTATTGAACTAGTTTTAATCTTGAGATAATTACTTCCCTTTTACTTGGTATGATTAGTATTAGAAACTTAACAAGGAATTGCATAATGCCTATTTACTTTATCTATGTGGAATTGCATTCAACAATGTGGCATTTGTTATTTCAAATGCTTGAATCATGTTTTTGATCTCTTGATTTTCCAATTGCTTGAGGACAAGCAATGATTCAAGTGTGGGGGAGTTTGATAAGTAATAATTTTACCTATTTTAGTATAGTATTTTATATATTATTTTATTATGTTTTTTAGTATGTTTTTGATATTTTTAATATGAAAATGGCTTAATTTCATTACTTTCCATCAAATAAAGGAATTGCTCTTAAAGTAGGGTTCTTGGTCTAGAAATTAGGGTTTTGAGGCAGAATTATTTTGAGCAAATTAATGTCCCAAGTTTATTTGATTTTGTAGGAAATGAAGATTAAACACAATTTGGATCAATTGAAGCTTAAGGAATATCAAATTCAAGGTTGATTCAAGTTGCGTGATTTTATCATTTAAGCTTGGAATTTCTGGCAAATATTTTCTTCATCAAATCCTATCAAGCAAATTATAGTTCAAATGGTGGAAAAAGGTCTCAAGGGCATGGAAGGAATAACCAAATTTTGAAATGGGAAAAATGGTAAAAGAGAGCGATCCACGGATCACGATCCGTAGGTTGCCATTCGCGTATCGCACCCGTGGATCGGTGCAACTTGCAGATTTCGGTTCTCTTCAACTTGCAGCTTATTCACATTACTTTTCCAGATAATTCCAACATCCAGCCGCATTCTTTTTGCCCTAGAAGATAACACAAAGCTCAGGGAAGACTTTTGAGGCCAAAAGAATCAAATTTCATCATTATGCCTCCAACTTGGAAAGAGATTTGAGTTAGGGTTATTTCTATAAATACATGCCTTTGTATTCATGAAAACTATGCTGGGTTTGTGCTTGAAAGAGTATAAACAAGTCTTGAAGGGAGGAGCACTCCCAAAGTAGTTAGCTTAGTAGTTTTCTTTGTAGTTTTATAGGAAGTATCAATACTTGTAAGAAAACTCTTGGAGAATTCACTTGTACTACATCATATTCGAAGAAAGAAATGAAGGATTGGAGCCATTGAAATGAGAATTTCTATCTCTTTCTCTTTATTTCCTTACTTGTTATGAATTACTTCTTTGAATTCTTATACTTTCAAGTTATGAATTCCATGCTTAACTAAATACTTGTCTTAGGGGTAGATGAAGCTAATGATATGAATTGAATGTTATTATACTTGCTATAACTTGTATTTGCTTGTTCATCTATCAAGGTTTAACATTTGTAGTAGCTTGATCACCTATTGCAAATCATTTAGATGTTATTTGACATTGAGAAATGCTTATAACATTGGAAAATAGTAGATGAAGCCTATTACATACACACATGAAAATAGTGGTATGAGTAGGTGGATTGAGGTTGTTTAAGACCACAATTCATGCATTTCACAAGAGTTTATCATGAGAATAGTTAAACTCTAATCAATTCATTGTGAGAACAAGCTTTGATTTCATATGGAATTGCAATCCTAAGCAAGACAAGATTAATATAGCAAGGTGTTAATTCATTAAATCATATTAGTAATCATTAGTGGATTCTAAGCCCTATTACTTGTATTTGTGAATTTCTTCCATTTGTTTTACTTCAAGTATTTGAACTTTCTTACTCTGCATACCACCTATTCGATGTTTTGGCTAGATAATAAAGCAAGTTAGTAGCTTTGGTACTTGCTAAATCTTGTTTCCTTGTGGGATAAACCCTAATACTTCTCCTACTACAATTAACACGTGCACTTGCTCAAAAGGGGTATTAGGTTATAATTTTATTACTTGTTTGTGTGAATTTTGCTTATATTTTGATATAACCTAAGCTCACAATCAAAAATTCTTTGTGAGAGGCTTGTGACACTTGACGAAATGAACATTGTCCTTTGCAAAGTCCCTCAATGGATCCAAAATTGTATCTAGCACATCCACTTTTTATTTTCTTTTACCTTTTCTTTCGCGTGTCTATTGGCGTTTGGCCTTTTGCCTTCTCTACAAATCTGAATCAATGCTCAAAAAAGAAAAGCAAAAAGAAATTGAACCCACTTGATTTCTCAAATGTTAAAATTTTCTATTTGTTTATTTCTTTGTTCATCAGAAATTAAAATATATCTTGTAATTCTTCATAATTTGCTCCTCAAAGAATGTCAAACACATTCCTAATTATGAAAAAATTTTATTTGATCTAAAAAAAACTTGAGCACCCAAATAACATTTAAACTTTTTCGATGGATAGTCCATAAATTACCCAACAAAATAAGAGTACTGAAGTAAATGGACGAGCTGTGTCAAATCTACAAAGATGAGAAAGGAGATGAGTCCACAGTATTAGTGCTAAACAAAAATGTTTTCCAGAACTCAAGTCAAACAAAGAATAGAGAGGTTTAGAAGATAGACTTTAGCCCGGTTCTTCTTAGATATCTTTTCCCTTTTCAAAGATCAACAGTCTCTAACAAAGACTAGTTTTTAGCCCTTCAAATGCAAGGGTTGTTTTCATAATTGAAGAAAAAGCTTGTAAATATTGATACATAAAAATATAGAACACCACTATATAAAATCGCCGATTTACGAATGCTAAATGCTTAAATTATATTATGAAATTTGGTGGTATAGAAGAACAAAAATTTCGGGTAAAATAATTAAGATAAACGAAAGTTTTAATCCTTAGAATAATGGAAAATGAAATTAAAATTTACTAAGGACTGATTTTATATGATTAGAAGCGATCTAGGGAGTTAGGATTTGTATTATTCACTAATTAGCAAATGCTAAGAATCAATAATTAGAATTTTAATTATTAGACAATATTAGTGCTAAACACAAAGTTGTATTACTGCTAAACAGTATTACCCGGTGATGACATGGAGTTCTGGAAAACATTCGGCCGCAACACATGAACATAAGATGGGTTAGGCTTGAATAATAGGATCTCACATAGAACTTGTAATGGAATTGAGCTGCTCGCAATATTAGGACTGAGCTGCTTGGTCAACTACTTGTCTTAAACTCGAGTTGATCTGAGTTCGAGTAGCTCGATTAGCCAAAGTGAGTCGAACTCGAGTATCAATTTTTCAAATTCAAAGGCTCGCTAAGCCTTATCGAGTACATAATTATTTAATAATTATATATATATTTATTTATTATAGTAATTATTATTTTAGGTGTGAAAGTGATAAAATTTACCGAAATTGTCCTCAAGTACTCAGGGCTGAAATAGGCTCGAGCTTCAAGCAGGCTTGCAAATGCCAAAAAAAAAAAAAAAATCCTATCGAGTTGAGGTCGAGTAGTTTTTCATTACTTTAGAGCTCGAGCTCTACAAAAATCTCAACTAAATCGAACTCTAGTCGAGCTTCGAGCAGCACCTATTGCTGTCAAGCTCAAGCTTGAGCACAGTACAACTTGAGCTCGACTCGGCTTGATCGTATCCTAATCTCACATATCCATTGATCTTATGATAGGTCTTTCCCAGTAGTTGCTTTTTTATTTCTTAAAGAGAAAATTGCAGTTTTGGAACTAGATGTTTGGGTATCAGCAATTTCAGTCCCTAAAGTTTGGATAAAGCAAATCTAGTATCAAATGTTTCAATTTTTCAGCACATTTAGTCTTATTGACCAGTTTTCTCAAAATATTATCAGAATCTGGTCACGTGAAACTCACGTGACGGTTACAAAAGTTTTCAAAAAGAATTAAAAAAAGAAAAAAAATTAATTATCATAATTTGTAATTGAAGGCACTTACGTGAATGTACTAACCAGGCAGATTTTTTCAGTTTTATTTACTTATTATCGTATACAAACTTAAATTAGTGTTGTTAATTGCAAATTATGACAATTATAATTTTTTTAATCTAATTTTTTTTGAAAATTTTTGTAATCGGCACATGAGTATCATGTGACCAGATTCAATAAGATTTTTATAAAATTGGTCAATAGGACTAAATATGCTACAAAATTGAAATATTTAGGTACTAAATTTGTTTGTGTCCAAACTTTAGGGACTGAAACTGTCGATACCCTAAACATTTGGTACCAAAGTTGTAATTTTCTCTTTCTTAAATTATATACAAAATTTTCTTTTTTGTTTTAATTTTTTGAAGTAAATTGTCAAGGGTTCAAATTGTTGATTCGTTCCACCACGGAACGAATTATTACACATCAGCTACATTAGAAAATTCAAGAATTAGGTTCGCACAAAAAAGCGAGTGTACAAGAAGTTTTTCAGACAACTGTCCGGACAGAAATAAGAAACTATGGTTTCGACGAATTTCACAGTACCTAACAACGCCTAACAAATATGACACAATATTGCAAAAAATTCATGTGCTCCAGTTACCTTCCATCATTTAAATGCACAATAATTTGATGATTCGTGCTGTCATATGCTGCTGTAACATTGAATTGGCTGCTACTATTACCAACCAAATTTTTATCGGATGTTGAAGGGATGCTGTTGATCAGGCAGTCCGTCTCTTCAGGACTCAATTCATTCTTAGTCCAGGGATGTTGCTTCATCACCTTCAATCCTTCTAATTCCATGGTAACTTCCTTCATGGTAGGCCTTTCTTCCGCTTTCACATTTAAGCACCGCTTAGCCAACAGCGCGACCATTTCAACCTGCTCAATATTTCTTCCGAGTACCGCCATCCGGTGATCCAAAATTTCAATCAACCTGTTCTCATCAACTGAAGAAACAAAATACGAGGCTAGGTTCCTTTCTTTCTCGGATTTGTTGTATGAAACTGCTTCCTCTCCAGTTATCAATTCAGCCAGGACAACTCCGAAGCTATAAACATCACTCTTATCAGTTAATTGACTTGAATGGAAGTAATCGGGGTCTAAGTATCCGAATGTACCCTGGACTAATGTAGTCAACTCAGTTTTATCGACAGGAATAAATCTTGAAGCTCCAAAATCGGCAACTTTTGCGCTGTAAGTTTCGTCTAGAAGAATGTTAACACTTTTAACATCTCTATGTATAATGGGAACAGAAGCTGCGGAATGTAAGTATGCGAGAGCACCAGCAGCTTCTATAGCAACCTTTAGGCGTATATCCCATGTAAATATTGCAGAAAGAGGTTCATCATGAATGTGTTTGTGGAGAGTGCCATTGGTGATAAATTCGTCAACTAATAGGGGGACTTCCGTCTCCAAACAACAGCCTAAGAGCTTCACCACATGCCTATGGTTGATTTGCGAAAGAATGATCACCTCATTAATGAATTGCTCATTTTGGCTTTGGTCAGTAACTTTGGACTTTTTAATAGCGACTATTCTGTTGTCAGATAATACTCCTTTGTGAACGGTTCCAAACCCGCCTTTGCCAATAACTGTTCCCTCGGAGAAGTTGTCTGTTGCCTTATTAAGATCCCTTTCGGTGAAAATAATGGCTCTGGTTGAGCAACCTTTTTGTTCTGATAGCTTCTCTAATAACAACGAGCCACCGTTTTTGATGAAGAACTTCTCTCTTAGTTTTAGAAGCTTTCTTTCTCTGGATACATGATAGAGCCATGAACCTCCCATAAGCAAGATCAAAAGGCTTGAGATAACACCTGCTTCAAAAGATGGTTAATGTTAGTGTTGGTATTGTTTCCTATGCGTTTTGTATTATTAAGGATTATCTGTAATTTATACATTTCACTTTTAAGCATCCAAAATTTTCATTTGGCAGCGGCTTGAAAATGAACACACGTTATAAAAAATTCCATTCTTTGGTGCGTTGGACACGCTACAACAACTACCTATAAAAAAAAATAAACAAATAAGTGGAAAGAAAGAAATGAGTATAACAATTTTGGATAGACGTAGTTATCTTACGGCAATCATTTTTATTCACACTCCCCACGATAGATAACTTTTGTCACGTCTTGCTAATACTGGTGTTGTAGATGGGGACTAAGATTTGTCCATTAAAACTTCATACCATGGCAATTCTATACGGTAATACTTTCCTCTGTAAAATGGATTTATAGTACTGTGGTATTCTAGGACCAAATGTCTTAGTTTTACTAGTGAGGCTTTCAAAACAAAATATAGGAGTTATTCAACATTTAGAGAACTCAAAATAAGAATAAGATATTTAATTAAAGCCGCAGTCGCAGTTCTTAGACAAGTGGGGAAGAAAATTACCTAAAGCAACATGGAGCAATGTGGTTCCTTCGGTTGTAATCCTTTTGTGACAAGATTCAGTCTCTCCATTGCCATCATACCCCTTCGGACAGGAACAAGAGTAGTTTCCAGGCAAATTTAGGCAAATTCCTTTGCAAGGTTTTAAAACATGGCATTCATCGATGTCTGAGAAAAGAAAGAAAAATATTGTGCTATACTTAACTACATACGAGCTAAGAAATCGATTTCTTGTAGCAGTAAGCAGTAGTATACCTTGGCAACTACCATTTCCCAAAAGGTAAGGATTTCCTTCAAAACCTTTTAAGCAATTGCAAAGATATCCTTGACCAGTTAGTGAATCTTGGCATTCACTATTTTCTGATCGGCAAGCATAACTCGATTTATTTTTCTTAGCTTCTGCACACGTTGATTTTCCTATAGCATAATCAAGCACCATAGGAAAATCTGTTCTA
This sequence comes from Mitragyna speciosa, assembly GCA_024721245.1. Classification (NCBI taxonomy): domain Eukaryota; kingdom Viridiplantae; phylum Streptophyta; class Magnoliopsida; order Gentianales; family Rubiaceae; genus Mitragyna; species Mitragyna speciosa. The sequence goes on from JAMWEH010002202.1 coordinate 13,222, forward strand.
TTCTGCAAATCCTTGAGGACAGCCGAGGAAAAATTGAAATAATCTGCTTCAGTCACGAAAGCATAGCCACAAGAACTGAAGTTATTTACCCTGGTGTAGTTCGATAAGGAATGAAGACTTATCGTTAAGTTCTTTATTCCATGGGGAACTGATGCTTGGCAACAACCAATCCCTGAGCATTCTTCGTCTTCTATGCTGTCCGGCCGATCACAAAGGGATATGCATCCAACTTTGTAATCATCCCCCTTCAAACCCTTTAATATACGCATAAGTATCACAGCCAACAACCGTGAATTTATTCTCTGTAGATGATATAGTATATGCACTGAAGCTGAACCCCCGTGGCTTAGGATTGAAATCAATTATGGGTGCTCCCGTGGCATTGTAACAACTCTTAGCCACGAAAGATGAAATTTTAATGTGGCCATCAAGTTTTAGGTCGAGTACTTTAGCATTACCCGTGCGTAAAAATGCTTGGGGAGGTTCATAATGGGTGTCATTGCAAGTGATCAGGAAATTATCGTTGAGATAACAATCAGGGCTAGTGCCAAATGGAAAGGAAATGTTAAGATTTCCACAGGTGTTCTGACATCCCGGCTTGGGCTGTTCTATTGCTGCTACCAGCCTCGGCATTGAGATTAGTTCGATCAGCATCACTAGCATCAAAGTCAAGCCCCCAAACGCCCGGAAAGTCATGGCTTGTGTTTTCTAGCAGGCAGCGGAATCTTAGGAAATTGGAATCTCGTAATAAGGGGTCTCAAAATTAATCAACAAAGATAAGCTTGATTCATTGGCTTTGATTTGGAAGATAAAAGTATGTACTGGTGTGTGTTACATATATGCAAAAGTTCCAATATATCCTCGAAACTTCCACCTGAGTTGACTGACTCAAGTCTTGGTCGTTACCCGCATTTGGTCGACATCTCACAAAAAAAAATGCCTGGAAGTAGCGTCTAATGCCCACTGTTCATTTGAAGTACCCAGTCTTGTGTACTTAAAAGTCCCTAGGGACCTCCATTATAATTGGACCAATTAAACGTATAAATTTAGCCTGGCCACTCTACAGTACTCATCCTGAAATGGTATAAAGTTTTTACTTGTTTTATACTTACATGAAGTACTACTGAATTAGTATCGTTGCGCTCGGAAGAGAGGCAGAGACTTGGTTAATGCTGATTGTCCCTAACGGTAACATAAGAACTATTTACTCAAAACAAAAAGATTTTTTTTTTTTTAAGTGGATAGTTGTGATTTGGACACATAATAAAAATGGTCCCACGTGTTGTACTGTTCACACAAATGGGGAAACAGTTGATGCTTTATTCATTACTACTGGTATTATATTTTTTGTTGAAAATTCGGGAAAAGGGAAAGAAAACTCAACTTTATTACTGTTATTATTAATTGTGTTCTCTGCATTACAACTTGTGAAATGATTTCTATGTGGCATAAAATAATTCCATTTTGTAATTAATTAGGTCATAAAAGCCCTCATACTTGATCATTAATTTTCGGGTTTGATCACTTACTAGAAAATACCACAGTGACGTTAGTCATGAGTGGTACGTTGTGCCAATCAAGCTTAAATTTTCTTTTCTAAATAACAATAACTTGCAATAATGGAAGTTACTCTAATATTACTCTATTTTGTTTTTAAAGAAACTGGTAAAAAAATTCACTATCGTGATCTCAAGTTTACTCTATCAGGTTTAAATTACAATTTTACTCTCTTAGGTCTCGAAACTAATTTTGTCAGGTATTCTTTCGTTCATTAACTTGGTTTGATATTAATTAATCTAATAATATCTAAGCTTGAAGTCGTATAGTAATTTAGTTTTAAAAAAAAACGAGATTTAAAAAAGAAACTCGCCAAGACTAATCAAAACAGCATTTTGACTGAAGGTTAAGCATAGTCTTTGACCATGTCAGATGACATACAACAGTTTACGTTGTTGAAAATGTCGTAAATTAATATTTCTTTAATATGAAAAGTCTTTAAGCATATAGCATCTCCTGGCAACTTGATCACATTAATACATTAATTATGATTTGACTTGATTACCTATAAAAATTTCTCTGTGTCACCTCAATGGAACAGGAGGATCCACTTTTCAAGATTATGAATTTTTCTCAAATGAATCGAATCCACGGGTAGATGAATAAGCCAACAAGATTCAGTGGAACCCAAACTTTATTGGCTTCAATTTTCACCACATGGCTCCAAGATTACTGTCTTACATGCCAAGTCCCCAACTCTTGGTTTCCCCACTAGATTACGCATGGATAAGTTAATCAATCTATTCATAATTTAACTAATCCTAATCATATACCATTTAGTAAAATTGCTAACCAGGTTAAATAATGTCGTATGTGCATAATAACCATAACCGAATCATATTTTTTGAAAATAATTAGATAAGACATATTCTATGTCCCTGAAAATAATATTACAAATTTACATACACTATACTTTTTCAAATTAAACATGAAATTGTATTCAATTGACCAGTAATAATAAATTAAACATGTTTTAATTTGGAAGATAAGAGCATGTGACTGGTGTGTGGTCTATATATGCAAAATTTCCAAATATCCTAGAAACTTGCAACTGATTTGACTGACTCAAGTCATGGTCGTTACGCACATATGGTCGCCACCTGACAAAGAAACCTGTCTCGAAGTAGCGTCTAATGTCCACTACTCATTTGAGTACCCAGTCTTATGTACCAAAAGAGTACCCCGG
>JAMWEH010001794.1:0-20548 GCA_024721245.1 Mitragyna speciosa
AATTCAAGTATCGTTTGACTGAAAGTCGACATTTTTGGATGAAGACTCCCGGTTACTAAGCACAAGAATTATTGGAGTAGAAAAACTACATCATTCTTCTTCTTTCTTTCTTTTTCTTCTCTTTCTTTTTTTTTTCTTTTTTTTTGTAGCATAAAAATCCCTCATAATAGATTTTACATCATAGATCACATGATTGCACTAATTGACCATAATCAGCATTTAACGTGTGAAATTGAGTAAAGAAGAGAAATTTTCATCAAACATGCAAAATTTTAAACATAATTTCAACCACTTTACATGATATATTTTCTATAAGAACAAAACTCCAAATCTTATAATAATTATTTCTTAGTACTTGAAGAAAGCATTTGCTAAAGCACATAAAGTAATTTTAACCAACAGGAGAATTAGACAAAAATTAGGATTGCAAGCCATAACTCATAAGCGTGTGACACCCCCCATCTTAATCTTACAACAACTTATACAACACATTCCAAATGTGAATAAAAAATTGTGGATATGAAATAATAAAACTCCCTTTGTTAATTGGTTGAAGTCGTATCCCCTGTGTGTCCGTTCCATCTATTGTACTTGAATCTTCCAAACATACATTGGAACCTTGCAAAATTCTAGGTTTTTGAAGCAAAAATGCATCTCGACTTAACTGCCTGACCAATGTTTTGGTGCTGATGTTCATAGCTTTTGTCTCTTTCAGTTCAAGCTTGGGTTCCTTTTTTGCATCGTTCAACATACTTAACATAGAATCTCAAATTCTTTTTTTGGTATCACTTTAGTTTCCTTACCAGTTTGCGTTATTTTGGAATAAAAAAGATATTGGAGCGGCAATTATTAGTTTCAAATAAGATGACATCCGAAAACCATAGGCAATTTATTTTCACCATCAAAACATATAGGAAAATGCTTTTCGTTTTATTCAATTTTAACTCGTTAAAAGAGAAAACTTTACAATTACACAAATCTAACATTAGGTATTGAGAAAAAAATGCGATTTATTTCAAGGCCTAATCAAAGAAATATATGCTCAATATAACAAAAAGATTTGAAGAAAAATTTTTCAAAAGTTAAGTGCAAAACATAAAGGGAAAATCAAATGCCACAAACAAATTTGGGAAGGCAATTTGTTTAATGCTTCATATGAGAAAATATTTAAACACAAGGCAATCTTAAATTTACAAAAAGAGAATCATTATTAAATTATTCCTATTCTTATTACATCTAAAATGAACCATTGTCTGGCTATGAAATATAATTTTATTTATCATATGGTTTATCCTAACTAAACTCATCTATTTAGGTTCCAGGCACTATCAATTCTAAAAAATGGGTTGTCCATGATCCTTCGAATAATTCAAAAGAGCACTCATGTTTTTGATGGCCTTATGGGTCTCGAGCATGTGACGGTTTATTTGGAATTGGACCATGATTTAAAAAATACTCGAATGTAAGACCAAATATGTGTCAGATGTCTTTCTTACTTTACTACCTCCGTTAGAGGACCTGTAAAAATGAAAAAAAATCAAAATTAGTATAAGTAAAAACAAAAACGGATGCATGTCCTAGGGGGAGCCCTTATTGTGCCAAGGGTAGGCCTAGCATGAAATACGATCCTTTTGGGTGAGACCCCGCTTTTACATGAAGGTGCGCCAGATCTGCTAGGAAGATATGCCTCCATTCTGCTCGTATTGCCTTACCTAAAGTCTCACCCACTAAGATAGTACTGAAAGTATAAACGTGCACGTCTTTTTAGAGTTATGTACCCCGAGACAAAAGGATGACTTTTCTATAAGGGGATTCTCGAAATGGTATTCCTTTTAGGGTTTATGCATGGTGCCAGTTTATCAAAGCAGATTAAACTATGCAAAATGTTTTAAAAATTTTATTCTAATAATGATGCATAATGTGAGGGCTCAAAATCAACTTAACAAGTCATTAATTAAGTTTTAATTAGTGGACCAAAAGAGAAGAAAGAAGAGAAAAAAAAATAGTTAAAAAGGCCGGCTGGAAGGCTTGAAAAAAAGAGGAAAAAAATTTGACAGCAAAATTAGTTGAAACTTGAAGAGTGAGTCAAGTAGGTGAGGTAGGGACCTCATGAGCTGCTAGCTTGGATCTTGATAAAGTAAGAGAAAGAAAACAAAAGAAAAATGGAAAGAAAGAGGGCAAAAAGTAGTGAAGAGATGAAGGCAAAACTAGAAATAAATCTGGAAAATTTAGAAACATGAGGTGTCAAGCCTATGGGGGAGTAAGTGATGAACTAGGTAGGTGAACCAAGCACCTAATGTGCAGCATGCTTAAGTTCAGGTTAGTGAAGAAATAGAAAATAAACGGAGGAGAAATAAGGCTGATAACCGTGCAAAAGTGAGGGAGGAAAAGAGAGAAACCGATAGAGGAAGAAAAAGAAGTTAAAAGAAAGAAAGATAAGCTTGAAGAGATCAAGGGCTACAAGCCCTAGTTGGAACTTGGGAGGATTCTTGGACTAGAAAAGGTAAGTTTCTTCACTTTCTTGGTTTGTTATAAATGTTCCTCAGTTTATAGCTTGGGTTTATGACTGATTTGAGGATGAGAATCCTGCTAGAAATAAGAAAAACAAAAATATAAAGGCAGTAATCTTTAAGAACCCGAATGAACAGTCAGCTGAACCAGTTTTAGTAAATTAGTTATAACTTTGTGTAGGAAACTTGGATTTGGATGATTCTTGTTGTTTTACAAACTAGATTCATAGGTATTTCAAATGGATTAAGGCCGATGTCCTGATTTCCTGTGGAGTGATACCAGAATTCGTGCAAAGTTGACCAAAAAACCAAATCTGTACAAACAGGGTTGGTGATGGGCTAAATTGTATATTGGTTTTGAACCTATTCTTGTTGGAATTTGTGTAGGTAATCTTCATAGATATTGTATCTCTTCAAATTTTGTTTTCAACCATGTAATCCGTAATTCCTAATTCTTAGTGAGTTCAATCTAGAATTTGATGAAAATGGGCTGGAATGTGACCCCTGCAGAGCAGGGTTGACTATGCACCAGATTGTGACCCAATTTTGACCCGGTTCTTAATAGAATTTGAATTTGGTTTCGTCACAAAAGTTGTATTCCTTGAAACCTAGTTTCTAACCATGTAAATTTTGAAGCAAAGTGAGTTTTATACAGAAAGTTATGCTCAATTGAATTCACATACTTGGAATGACTGAAAGCAAAATATTGATAGTAAATGAACTGCTTTGTAATTGGAATCTGGTTGGGATATGATTGGAATTAGATCTTGCTTTTGTTATGAAAAGCACTCCTAACTAAGTCTAGTTTGCAAGAGTATTGAGTTTGGGAAACTTGATTAAGTAGAAATTGAGTTAGATTTCTCAAATGGAAAATCCATAATTTTTATAATTTGTTCATTCACCTTGATTTGATAGGTAACTATAGTTGCCTTGAATTGATAGGTGATTCAGGTGATCCTAGTGGCAAGCATTTGAAGAACCTATAAACTTTGACATACCTATGAGTGTCCTAAAATTATTTTTACATATGAAATACTCTTTTATTAAAGTATGTGTCTTGTTATTGATACTTGAAATCAAATGGTATTCTAAAAATTTCAAGACTTATTGTGAATGTCTACGCTCCTTTCTTATTTACGAACTACTGTTTTACAAGAATATATGGTTTAGTATAGGTATTTGAAAATGAATGATGTTTTGAAAGTTATATGATTCAATATGAACTACTTATGCTCTACAGGGATATATGACTATTGTTTATTTATACGGCTCTTATTTACAACTACGTGAGAATGGTCATTGTTATTGCCAAGCAAATGTCGTTAAATTTAATTTTACTTACAAGTTACGATTTTGTAATCGCATGATTTGTTTATTTAATACCCTTGCTTTTACGAGAGATTCGTAGGCTTGGGGATATATGATGAATAATGATTCGTTTACTTGGTACCCCTTGCTTTTGACAGGAGATTCGTAAGCTTAGGAATGTATGGCATGTATTGGCTTGGTTATTTGGTACCCCTTGCTTTTATGGGAGATTCGTAAGCTTGGGGTTGTGTGGTGGTGTAATGGCTTGGTGACCTAGTACCCCTTGCTTTTAACAGGAGATTCATAGGCTTGGGGTTATATGACGTGTATTGATTCATTTACTTGGAACCCCTTGCTTTTGACAGAAGATTCATAGGCTTGGGGAGGTGTGGTGTGTATTGGCTTATCTACTTGATATCCCTTGCTTTTACGAGAGATTCGTAGGCCTAAGGACACGTGACGTATAATGACTTGTTTACTTGGTATCCCTTGCTTTTAATGGGAGATTCGTAGGCTTGGGGTGTATATCGTGAATTCACTTGCGTATATCTTTTGATCTCTTTCTCAATTAAAATAAATTCTTATTGTGAACTTTTCTAATAGTTTTAAAATGAATCTCATTGGGTGTAAAGCTCATCCCACATTTCATTTTCTTTTCTTCACAGCTGTTTAATGATGACAAGAAAAAAGATGAAGAAATAAAGAGAAGTTTTTCTTTAGTTAGCATTAGCTATAGGATGGATGTAAATTGAGGCCTAAGTGGCTCAAACGTTGTAATTAGTTTTTGAAGTTTTTGAATGTATATGTAACTTTTAGCGTTTGATTATATTTTGAGCATATAACTGCTTGTACTTGAGTCCTGGCGTGAGCCAGGCAGGCGTCCCGATCAAGATTATAGAGTAAGACTTGGTTGGGGGCATCACACATAATTTCTCTGAGAAAGATGGCTAATGAAATGTATAAGGTATTATTGACTTCAAGTTTGTTTGATTGAAAAATTGAGCCTTCATGAGTCTACGAGATACAACACTGAAAGAAAATCAAAATAATTATGACTTTATTTAGGAACATAAAAGTCAAAAATGTCATTTTATCATTTCTTTGAAGAAATGATAAATACGAACTATGCAAAAAGTTTAACCACTTGGGTACATTTATTGACTCTGAGAAAATTTGGTTTGGATAAAACTAACAAGCACAACAAGGATGAATAAATTTTGAAAAAGGTTTGAAAATTACAACTCTTATTCAAAAAGATACAAGTTGAAAAATTAGATTTTTGAAACTTTATAAATTTACAATGATTGGACCCTTGGTATTTTGTTTACAACAAAATGCAATTTGCAAAAATTTATGAAATTCCATTTCCATCTTTCTCAAAAAAATTAATTATGAAAATGAAATTTAAACATGACAAAAAGGGGTTAGCTTCCTACGGGAGCACCGTACTAGGCCTCTTTATTCTATAATTGTGAATGAGTTAAAGAAAGAAAGAAATTGCATTAGTTTATTCAACAAATAACACATAACACACTGGCAAAAATAAATAATACACATAGATAACAGTAAATGGCATGACAAGGAAAACAAAGAAGGTGGGTTCCCTCCTCTCGTGCCTAGTGTGCCTAATAAGATAAGGCTGATTTTACCCTAGGTTATTCTACATGGATGCATGAGGTTGAGCTCACTAATGCATCTAGAATCAATTAAGATGTTGGTTCTCAAGCCTTCAAACCTAAGGGTAAGGGTCATTAATCCCAAAGCCCTTGGTCGGTGGCTCGAGTAATCCCGGACATCGCTACGTGCATATCGTGCCCTAGCCACATGTTTGAGTGGATCTTAAAGTCCCCAAATCTCTAGACTTAAGGACTTAAGTTGAGAGTTCGGGTGATCTCCTAAACATGGTTACGTGCACATCGCGTCACGCTCACATGCCTAAGTAGTCAATCCTATTCCTAATCAGGATGGGTGGGTGATAACCACCAAAAATAGAAAAAGGGTAAAATATATCGAATGCGCATATGGAGTGCTCCTTATGAGAGGAGTGAATGATAAAATGTGGGCTCTAAGGATGACTGACTCCCCCCCCCAAAATGTAAGCGTGATCAAATAAAGCAAAGATAGCAAAAACATGCATCGTATAAATAGATGATAGACGAGGTGTGTGAAAATGCAAAAACAAAACCTAAAAACCTGAAAAATGCAATTCTAACATCTAAATGCGATAAAATAAAAGGGTTAAAGTAGTAAAAAGTGATTACGCCTAGTGCTCGGACTCACTAGTTATCCCCAATGGAGTCGCCAAAATTGTCGCATCTAAAATTGGTAGCACGGGTGGAGTCATTAACTGTCATGCCCCGAAGAGGTGGTTCGGTCCGGTGACTCTTTTTGAAAAGAAAAGCTTTTCGAAAAAACGTGCGTGTGTGAGAACAAATCAATTTTTGGTAAAAAAGTGTCATTTAGAAAAAAATAGTGTTTTAAAAGAAAATAAGGTCGGGACTAAAAGTGCGACAGTTTTGGCCAATTATTTTGAAAAAGGGTTTTTTTTTCAAAATGGAATCGCCACTTGGTATGAAATTAGGGTGTACCAAGTCACCTAAAAATCATTTAACAAAAGAAAAATAAAATTTTTAAAAAAAATATCTAAAACCCCCTTTTTGACTCCAATCTACAAAAAAAATGAGAGAAGAAGGTTCGGAAGTCATATTTGAAGAAAGGGAAGGCAAAGGCTTGCGCCTAAGGTACCTTTCTACCTAGCCGAAGCTCGTTGCGAGGTTCAATCAAATTTTCCTAAATTAATCCTAAGTTTTATCGCGTTTGGATGTATCTAAATGAATGCAAATCTTAAATTTAAATAGGTATCGGGAGGGTCAGAATGTTCCGTCAAGGCTTGATCGGGATTATCACATTAATTGCGAAACTCGAGTCGAGGCCTCAAGGAAGTCACGAGTGTTGATGCAAAATGAAATGCAAAAAAAAAAAATAGTAATATAGATAACAGGTGATCGAAGAAAGTGGGTATGCAATATAACGGGTATGGGAGACTAATGACTCGTGACTGAATGCTTCTACTCACGGAAGGGGGAATGGCTTGTCAATCCACCGCTTCCCACGTAAGTACACGAATATTTCTAGTCGAATCACACAAACGACCTAATTTCTAAGTGAAATACAACTTAAATGTCATGCACTTGGAGATGTGTCAAAATAAATAATAATAATAATAATAATAATAATAATAATAATAATAATAATAATAATAAATCATGCAAAATGGAGAGAAAACTAAAAGTGTGTGAAATGAGATGTGAAATGCACACAAATGAACCTAGTACTAAAATGCCCTCTTTCTAAAGATTCCCACTAGCGTTGGACTAGCAAGAAAGCGATAAAGCTACAACTAGCGTTAGACTAATGTGGTGACGGAACAATAAAGCTGATAAAAATATGAATTAAAATAGTAAAACATAAATCAAAGCAAATAAACATATAAAGACATACAAGATCACACATGAGCACATAACACGTAATCATGTTATTCTAAATGCAAAAATCCTAATTGAAGGCGATAAAACAAGTAAGCACATAAGCACAAAAAAGCACGTAAACCTTAACTATTACATCGGGGGATTAGCTACAATTTTTAGGGGAAAAAAGAAGTAAAAACGATATATCTATTACACTTGCTATCTAAATACAAAATTTTACTAAAATATGTAAGAAATGTGACCTAACTATTACATTGGCTAGCTAAATACAAAAATATTACATTTTTGCCAAAATAATAAAATTTAAAATTAAATAACATAAAGTAAATAAATACGCAAAAAGCATGTAAAAAAATAAGAAACATGTGAGAAAAATGCCTAATAAATAACATAGGGGCACATTGGAGTATATAATGTGAAATTAATGAGAAAATAGATACCTTTTTGAAAACCCGGTACAAGTGCTCAAGAACACAAAAAACATGTGAAGGTACCTCGATATAATTAATTAAAGCTAAAATATGTAGATATTGGCAAGTTGGGGTAAAAATATAAACTCTGGCAATTAAAGGGACTAAAATAAAATTCTATGAACCTTAAAGGGTAAAAATTGGAAGTTCAAATAAGTCTAAGGGGGTAAAAATGCAAAAATTAAAGTTACTTGGGGCAAAACAGTAAATTCATGCAAATATGGGGCAAATTGCAATTAATTCAAATTGAAAGAATTTTTTTGGGGAGGGGGGGGCAATCTGAAAACTATTAAGATTAAAATGCAAAAAAAAAAAAACACAAAATGTCAAGGGGCATGATGAAACTATTCAAGAATGCTAAGGGCTGGAAATGCAAATGGCTATAAACCCACCAGATTAAGTTAAAAGAAAACAAAACTAAATTTTATTGAATACCCTAAATAAGTTAACTAAAGCAACAATTAAAAAAATTAACAAATTATTAAGACTAAAGGAAAACGTTAAAAGATAAAAAAAATGCAAATCCAAAAAATTTCCCAAAAATCGTTTCTTCTCTTCCAATTTTCTCTCTCTCTATTCTCCCATTCCAGATTTTCTTCTTTTCTTCCTCCTTTTTCTTTCTCTCTTCCTTTCTTCTTCTCTCTCACGTCTTCTTCCCGTGCTTTCCCAGCTCGATCTTCTCTCTAATTTCTCTCTTTCGAAATTTCTTCTATTTTCTCTTTCTCTACTCTCTTTCCCATGGTTCTATCTTTCTCTTTCTCTTGTCTATCTCACCTCTCTCTCTCTCTCTCTCTCTCTCTCTCTCTCTGTGTCTCAACTCTCTCTCAATGGTGTGCGAGGGGGGTTTCAGGGTGAGAAAAAAATAAGGTAGAGAGAGGATGACGTATCGAGCTGGAGGGGAAATAGCAGTGGATGGCTATTGATGGAGATTGGTGGTGGTGAGAGAGGAAATCGAGAGGCGGTGATGGTAGGCATGGGGCTTGTTTTTAGGACTGGTGAGGGGGATAGTAGGTTGATAAAGAACTTTCCAATGATAGGGGAGGTGTTTGTTCTGGTTCAATTTGTTGGTTTTCTAGGCAAATTTGGGTGGCTGCGTTTTGGAAGCTGGCTTGGTTGTGAATGAAAATGGAGGTTGTGATGATTTGGGCTTGATTTATGGTGGCGAATTTTGGTGTTTCGATGGTGAATTGGAGCTATTCTGGGTTTTTTTCTATGTGCAGGTGGTTTGAAGATTCTGGGACTATTTTATGGTGAACAGTTGCCTTGGTTGTTGAGGGTGGCCGAATGGTGGTTTCTGGTGTTGTGAATGGTTGAAATTGGGGTGAATTTGTATGGTGCGTTTATGGGATTTAGGGCTATTTGGTTGATGTTGGGTTGAATGTGGTAGTGGTGGTGGAGTTCGTTATGGGCTGCCAGTGGCCTTTGGTGGATGCTGATGATTTATAGTAGTGGAGTGGTGATGGGAGTGGAAGAAGAAAGAAGGCAGGGTTGTGGGTGATTTGAGGGGTGATGGAGGTTGCTCCGCTGGTGAAATTGGAGGGTTCGGGTTGGTTGGCTTGATAATTGTGAGCCGTTGGTAGGGGAGCCGTTTGCAGGGCTATGTGGGTTGGGATTGAAGACTGATTGTGGTGGTGGAGTGTGATTTGAGTGGCAATTGGAGGCTTTTTGATGATTTTTGGTTGTTAATGTGGTCTCTATGCTATTATTCTTTTTACAAGTGGGAGGTGGCAATGACTACAACAAAATTTTTGGCCGAGAATGGTGGATTGTGGCTGAGTTTGAGAATTTTGGTGGCCTTGTTATGCTAATGGAAGTTGAGTTCGTGGTGATGGATGGGACTATGGTTATAGTGGAGGGCTTGATTTCTGGTAGATTGAGGCAGTCTAGTGGAGCTGTGATTGTGATTATGAATATTGGGTGTGATGCGGTGGTTTGGAATAGAAGTCTGAGCAGTAAATTGTGGTGGTGGAATTAGAAGTTGGTGTTGGTTGTTGTTGGATTAGGTGGTTACGGTGGTGGTCTGAGAAGATTAGAGGAGGAGCAAGGGCTGTGGAGGTCGCTAGTTTTGGTGTTTTGGAAGTTTGGGATTATGGGGCTGGTTTGGATTTGAGGCATTGGTCACAGCCAGTGGAGATTGGTGGTGAATGGAGGAGAAGGGTACAGACGTGTGTGGGAATTGACTAGGGCTTGCAAGGTGAGGTTTTTGCTAGCTGATTTGGATCGTTTGAGACTGTTCATGGATGGTTGCAGACGGTGGTTAAGGGTGGAGATGACGGCCGTGATGGTGAGGTTGAATCAACGATGAAATGGTGATGGAAGAAACAAGCAGGACGTTTTTGTTAATGAACGGTAAAGAAGAAGGAATTCACATCCAGATAACATTCCAGAAAGAAAACATCAAAAATGAAAACCCAGAAAATTAACATAACAAAATCAACCCAACATTCCTACCAGATTACCTTGTAGGAAAAATATTATAAAAAGAAAATTGAAGCTTAGAACATTACCACTTTAATCCTGCTGTCTTGATGACCAGTATATCCAATTGAGCTGAGTTGATGATGAACAGTGAACAACAATTGAAAACGGCAGCTTTAGTGTGTGTGTATAGTGTGTGAGTGAGTGTGTTTTGATTTTTAATGGATAAAAGCAAATGTGTTTTTTTAAGTTTTTTTTCTTTTTTCGTCCATTTTTTCTCGCTAAAAATAACTATTTATAGTGCAAAAGTCTTAGCCTCCAAGAAATGGGTAAAAAATGACTGAAAAACCTTTAGTAGTAAAATCTCAATTTTATTCTAAAAAATATATTTCGGTGAAATTAAAACTAAAAAACATTAAAATGCCATGATTTTTTCTAAAACATTCAAAAAGTGAACAAAGCCCAAAAAATGTATATAATAAATTTATTAACGAAATTCAGGCGAGAAAAATATATTTTCATACAAAATTACCGTTTTGTCCCTAAATATAGGATTTACAGAAAAATAAAAAATGGTCCCAAAAAATTATCAAAAATTAGAAATAGACTCAAAAAACCTAAAACTGAGTTTAGAAACCTCAAAACTTGGCAAATGCGTTTTGGGTGTGAAATGACTATTCTACTCTTGTACTTAACAAAATGCACAGAAAATTAGTTATTGGTTTCGAAAATTTGTCAAAAATTAAAAATAAGCTTAAAATCTTGGAAATGAATTTAGGCTCAAAAATTAGTAAAGAATGTGTTTGGGGTGTGAAATGACCATTTTGCCCCTAAACGCGATATTTACAGAAAAAATTTCAATCGTCCCCGAAAAAATAAAAAAATTTAGAAAAATACTTTAAAACCTGAAAAAAAATTTGGGACTCAAAAATGGACAAAAATGGTATTCGCAAAGTGAAATGACTATTTTGCCCTTCCACTGACAAAATGTACAGAATAATATCAATTAAACCCCAAAAAATCACAAAATTTCAAAAACATGTATAATAATACGAAAATGTACATTTAAAAATCCAAAACTAAGAAAAATATTTATAGCTAAAAAATTACTATTTTTGCCCCCCAAACTTGTCGATTTTGCCCTTTTTCTAAAAAAATAAAATCAGAATTTGACCCCAAAAGTAAAAACACCCCCTAATGCCAGAGAAAAAAAATGATGTGTCAAAATTTGGTGTCTACATGTCTAACCTTAGATGGATTAGCAGCTAGACTCTGTGATGTATTTCTTTTATTGGAGGCTAATAACGCCTTCTCCTGCATCTTTTCTCTTTTCAATCAATAAGTGACCTCTTTGATAAAAAAAAAAGTATACATACATATATATACAAACATATATATGCATGTATATATACAAATACGTATACAAATATATATGTATACGTATTTGTTTCCACAAATTTGTTACATGTATCTAATTCACACATAATAAATAAGAAGATAAAGTTGAAAAAATTTGCCTAGGCTATGCATTCGTGTTTACTTTTAATTACAAATTATATTAATTAAATTTCTTATTCTTTTAAAATTGATCACTGGCACGTAAGCATCACTTGACCGTATTTTGATTAGATTTTGGAATAAGCCGATTAATAGGACTAAGTGTGTTAAAAATTGAAACATTTGGTGCTACGTTTGATTTCGTCCAAACTTTAGAGACTGAAATTGTAGATGCCCCAAATATTTAGTACTAGAATTGCAATTTTCTCTTTAATAGATGTTGCATTTTCTTTATCATTTAAGTACTTATTATTTATATTACTTGTTTATTTGATAAATTTTACAAAATATTAACTATGTACGAGAGATTATTGATAAGTGTCTAGTTTACATATTTCTTAGTGTATCTAGATTAGTATTTTATGCTATTTTTTAGGGTTTAAATAATGAACAATAGTCACTTTTATGTCAATTTCTTCAATTTTGAGTTTGTAGCTAAAATGTGCAAATGAGTGGTTTAATATGTAATTTTTTGTGTTTTGTAGGTTTGAGCTATAACGATCATCACTTTGGATCAAATGAAGCATATTGGGATGATATTTAAAAGTGATTTGAAGTTGATGAGAAGTGGCAAGAGAAGGGACTCAAAGATGTAGTATGAAGAAACAATGATTGAACAAAAATTGGTGATGAAAGGGTTTCACTGCACCGACATGTTTAGTATTTTGGCAATATCTAGAGCTAGGATGTTAGATTAAGATGACTCTAGAGGAAGTTTGAAGCTAAGATAATGGGCTACAATTCTTATGAAGACCTCGAAGTACGATTCTCACGTTTACAATGTCAAATTGCCACATTACTGAAGCATTCTTGTACAGCGATGCTCTTCCAACTACATCTCGATGTTTTGGCCATAACTTTGTGTACAAAACTCCAAATGACCTGATTTTTTTGCTCCTGGAAAGCTAACTCAAAGGACTATAACTTTCATGTTCAGAGTAAAAGCTAGTTTGGCCAGCTTTCTAACAGAACCCCTGGCTAAATCCGTATTGCGGGTTGCACCGCGAGTACGGTCAGAAAGTTGTTAATTGAAGCCGCGGGTGTATCCTCGCCACGGGTTCCGGCACAGGTTCGGGGCGCAGATGTACGATTTTAAGACACTTTGGGGCAACATTCAAGGGATTAATTCACACTATTTGTGGTTGGTTAGAATACATCTTTGGAGGGTTTTAGAGTGCGAGAAGCACAAGAGAGAAGCGTAGCATAGCATAGAGAGAAAATAGCATAGAATAGCAAGGGTCTCTCTTAGAGAGAGTTTCTCTCTTTGAGAGAGCCACCCCCTTAGATTAGTAAATCTCTCTATAGACTAGTGCTATTTGGAGGATTCTTTTGTACACATCAAGATTGGAGGAAGAATAGAAGATTTGAACTTGTTCATCAATCAATAAGTTTTCCTTGTTCTATTTTTATCTCTTTCTTGATTATTATGGATTTGTTTATTAAAGTTTTGATCTTTTATGTGAAATCCATCATGGGCATGTTTTAATTTGTTAATCTAGGGTTAGAGGAAACTAATGGATTTACGCATATAATGTGTTTGCGATTATTCATGCTATCTTGCTCTTGTTTGTTCTCTATTTTGGGATGCATAGATTTGTGGTTTCTTGATCACCAACTATGGATTGTTAGTTGTTATTATGCAACGAGAGTTGGTAATAATAATGGAAAATGAATAGTTGAAGTCTAGGTTGCATGTCGCACGAGAGTAGTGGTACTCCTAGGTGGGTCAATTAGGCAATCCATAGGGCTAATGAACCAATACTATTATCTTTACCACGAGAGTAAGAAAAAACTAGTAGGGAGGTAATCGTTAACTTGTCACGAGAGTGAAGGTTAAGTATAATTGGGATTGGACCCTAAATGAGATGAGAACCAATAGCATGAGTTGATTCTTTTATTTATATGTATAGTCATTTGTTAACTCTATGCCCTAGTGTCTTAAGAATGCGAGTTTTCTCTAGATATTGTTACTCTACAGAGTTGATTAGTTTAGTTGTTTATTTTATACTTTATTCTTCACATTGTTATTTGGTTGTTTAGATAATAAAGTTAGCGATAAAGTCTTAGTACTTCAATAACCTTTTCCCTGTGGGATCGACCCTATTGCCCTATACTCAATACGATCTGTGCACTTGCAGTATATATAGGGTAATTAGGTTTTATAATTTGATTATTTGTGTGTGATAGAATTGGATTATTTTCTATATTTTTAGACCTAATTACACGCCTGTCAATTATAAGAGTTACAATAATGAGACTCTTGATATACATAAGTTATATTATTAAATATCCTTTGTCATAGTATTAATAAGACTGGACATCATTAATACGGACGAACTAGCAAATATTTTGCTACTACTTATAGCAAGCAATGGTTGATCCCATCAACTATAATGTGTGGCACCTAATCTGATATGTGAATACTTGTTAGAAAATAAGTTCATTAAACTAATCTGGGAAGAGTCACCATTTATAGTGCCACTGAACTCTTAATAACATTGGTGTAAGTGATCTTTAGACTAGATATACCATAATATCTTGAGTGTGGATTATTATACTTTGACTCTATTACTCGATGCTCATAAAAGAATAGTTCATAGAGTAAAGATTGGGTATGGTATGAATCATGAAAGGATAATAAGTAATAAATGTAAGATTTATTATTCCTAATAGTAGGCAAATGAATCATAGATAGGCCACTTGTTAAAATATGATTTATAGAATATTTTGCGCAAAAGTAAAAGTATGGCATGAAAGAGTTTCAAGGTCATATTTTATTGGGAGTTATATTTTGGGAACCAAAAAAAAAAAAAGAATAGTCATTCAAAAAAGTATGCATTACACTCTTAGACTAATTAAGGATATAGTATAGTGAAAGGATATCTATTACATGATAACATTGTCCCCGATGGGCGAAGTCCACCTTATGACTTTCTTACGCACTTGGGTGGTCATAATATCTTACTAGATGCCATTCATGAGCAATAAGTCTGAATTAATTAATTAACTGAATTAATAATAAATTAGAGTGTTTTATTTATCTGAATCTTAATTAATAAATTAATGAGCCATAGTTTATATTTATTACCAATGTGAATGGAACCTAATTAGTCACACACAATAAGAACATGATTTTTTGATTAAATTATTATTATTAAGATAGGTATGTGATGCTTATAAGGTTGATTTTTGAGATAAATTGACCAGTGAGACTTATATGCAATTATCCAAGTCTTGGTATAAAGAGTTTTCGAATACCAAGTGAAAAGGTCTTGATTTTATTAAGGAAAGGAAACTGCTTAATCTTGATTGGTAAGATGAAGCTTCCTATTCCGATTAGTTTCCTAATAATCTATTTTCTACAACAATAATTGGTTATCTATAAATAGGTTTTTAATCCTGACTCTTGGATAAACTACAAAAATACAGCACAACATTTTAGAGAGAGAAAATTAGGAAGAGAGAGAAACAAAAGGGACGTTTCTCAAAAGAAGAAAACGTCCCCTCATTCCCTAATAGCTAGTGTTCTTCGTCTTCTTCTTTCGTCTTGTGATATTGTTAAACTCAAAAGGCAAGGCTAAACAAGCTTAAGGGTTTCTAGAAGATCATGTTCATGTTGATACGGTTAGAGGCTCAGTACTTGGGGAGCTTTTGTAGCAAATACAACACCTTCAGCAATAAAGGATTTGCATATTATTAGCACAAAATCTTTTATGCTCGAGGTATTTTTTGTTGAAATCCCATTGTAATCATAGAGATTATACCAAAATGATATTACGTTAAGGTAATAAAATTTTTAATTTCACCGTGTTACCTGCTTTATCACCTTACAATTTTAATATTACATAGGTTGGTTCAACATTTCATTCTATTTCGAGGCTCATCTCCATGTCTAGTCCCTAATAGGCTAGTTCAAGGCAATTGACAATCCTAATCTAGTGCCATGTGTATTGATAGAACTTGTCTCAAATGTCTATATGTATATATATATATATATATATATATATACTAGAAATGGGGCACGTGCTTTGCACGTTTAACAATCATTTAATAAACAATATAATAAATTTGTCTAATAAATGATATAATAAAGGAAAAAAACAAAAAAGGATGGTAATTTTGATTTTCTTATTTTTCAAAACCGTGTCTAAAAATTATATGAGATTCTAGTTAATTATAACCTTGAAAACAAATAGAAAATAACCATTATTATTAGAAATCTACATTTCAAGTGCCAAAATACTACTAACTTTAATAGTTTCATATCTATCTTTTCTTAACTTCACATATTATTTTCTTTTCTGAAAGAATTTGAATATAATAGATGAATATCTCCAATAGCAAAAGAAAGTTTTTGGCATAATGATGGTTTCTTATAAATTATCCTTCCAAAATAAATTATGAAATCTTTTAAAATATAAAATGTAAATTATTATTGTATAAGAAGATGTAATTATACTTTGAAATCCTAAGCTTTTTGATATGTTAATTAATAATTTTACATATCTCTATTATATCTATGAAGTACCAAATAAGACTTTTATATAGTTGTGCCACAATTAATATTTTCAAACGACTTATTTTAAATGATTGAATATGTGACTTTTCTGCAGACATTGACCTAATTAATCACTCGGTAAAGTCAATTAGAGTTAGATGTCAGACTCATAAATTTATGTAATAAGTATATATAAATCTTCAGTGTCAATTAAAATATCACATATTATAAGAATGATGAATTTTGAAATTCGTTAATAATGTCGTGAGACTTGTAAAATCTTATATTATATTTTTTGTGTAACAATTGATACATTTGCATGCGTTGAGCTTCTCACCTCCATTATCTGTCAATTTGTTCTTTTTTTCCTCTCCCTACTATAAGAGACCAAATATGCTTCGATATTGTGTTATATGAAATTTTAAGTCTACAAACTTTTTGTTTATAATGCCGAAATGTATAAACCCTTATATTTAGATACTTTTTTTAATTAACTTCACTTTTTGAATAAGTAACGCTTGACAACTTACTTAATTAGCATCCTAATGCATTCATTAGCTAAACTTATATGTTTTTCTTTGGTCAAACTCTTTTTAATCAGTTAATTACTTTGTATATTGTCAAAATATAAGCATTTAATGCTAATAAGAGTTTGAACACTAATTAATTTACACATGAAAAAGTGATAAATATTTGTCCAACTTTCTCTCTGTTGAGCTCTTAAGAAATTGATTCAAAGTCAAAATGCCACATTCAAATCTCATGCTCTATTAAAGAAATATCAAATATTTTTAACATAAAGAAGTTTTAATAATTAAAGATGTTATGCAACCTTGTTATGCATAATGACCCTTTTGCAATAATGAGGTTTTATAATTTTAAAATTTCAATGCTTGGTAACTTTTTATAATTGGGAGTAGATTCTTAGAATTTAATTCTAAGTTTCTTGAAACCTTCACTTTCGTTAATTTTTCATAATATTTTTTGGTTTTAAAGTAATTTCCTAGGACACTTTGTGTTCAAGTTTTTAGATTTTTTTTTTATGTTAATGCAATATAATGTGATTACAAAATAAAAAATAAGGCAATTTTCGCAAGTAATAAATTATAATCAAATAATTCACTTAAATTCTAAATCCAACCATTCTGGGCACGTTTGGATTCAATTTAGGTATTGCTTAGATTTTTTCAATCCTACAGGGTATATGTCACTTCATCATTTTTGTAAGATAGTGTACTAATTGTTAGATTTTTGTATTGGATTTAATATGTTAATGTTATTATTTTTAATCATAGTGAAAATGCTAAACAAAGTACAAGTGTTTAATGAATTCAAGGTATAATAGTATAGATTTTTTAAAATTATTTTTATGCAAATTAGGATATAAAAAATGGGATTGGCATTTTATATTTCTTTGAAAAGACATCTTTTTCTATAAATTCATTTTGATTAATGCATGATAGAGTGATTTTACTTTTATTATTATGATTTTAAATTTAATCTATACACTAACTACTACTTGTTTGAATTTAAATTTTATTGAGATTCAAAAGCTTAGAATTTTGATTAACTAATTTTGTATTATAATTTTCAAGTTAGTGTAGGTGAATTAAACATAATATTTTTTATTTTTCCAACCCTATGCTATATACTTTCATGGAATTTTAAAGTAAAGTAATATGAACATCTATTCTTTATAATTTTTGAGCTGGTTGTTTCAAGGTGATTAATTTAATTAATTTATTATGTAATGTCTAAGAATAATTTTTGAATAAAGATATCAAATTAAAATATTATTTTTATTTCAATATGAAAGATAAATTAAAAACATGGTCCCACTTAATTAAGAAATTATCCATCAAAATGAAGGAAAAAGCTAGAAAGAAAAATTTTAAATGTTCCCTTCTTGTAATTTTTTATTAATTTCAATTTAATAAGAGTGTGATTGCTTCTGATTTTATATTCCCAGCATGTAAATTGTTTTCTATTTTATTTGCGCAAGAAAAGTAGGCTTTGTGTATGAATTTAAACCCAAAAAGTGTTAAGTTTAGTCATCTATATGTAAATGATGACTATAATAAACATAAAAATAATTTCACAAAAAAAAATAAAAGTGTCCATGTTCTAGCCTGCTACATATCTGATTGGCTCCTACTCATATAACTTATAAAAATTTTGAAACAGTAATGGTATAATTATTATTATATGCAAATATAATGGGTGTGTTTGGTTATCATTATTTGAGAATTATTTGAAAATTTTTTTTCGAAGGTGCTTGGATGGGTGATGATTATTTGGAAATTTTTTAAACAAAAGTCTACAATTTTCCATCTTATTTGTTAAATTTTAAATATAATGTTGAGCTAGCGTGTTTAACAATCGTTTAATAAATGATATAATAGATTCATCTAATAAATGATATAATAAAAATAAAAAACAAAAAAATGATAGTAATTTCAATTTTCCTATTTTTCTAAAATTATATGAGATTCCACTTAATTATATCCTTGAAAACAAATAGAAAATAACCATTATTATTAGAAATCTATATTTCAAGTACCAAAATAATACTAACTTTAATTGTTTCACATCTATTTTTTCTTAACTTCACATGTTATGTTCTTTTCTGAAAGAATGTGAACAGAACAGATGAATATCCCCAATAGCAAAAGAAAGTTTTTGGCATAACGATGGTTTCTTTAAATTATCCTTCCAAAATAAATTATGAAATATTTTAAAATATAAATGTAACTTATATTGTATAAAAAGATGTAATTATACTTTGAAATCCTTAAGCTTTTGATTTGTTAATTAAAAATTTTACATATCTCTATTATATTTGTGAAGTATCAAGTAAGACTTTTACATAGTTGTACCCAATTAATATTTCCAAATGACTCATTTTAAATTATTGAATATGTGACTTTTCCATAGACACTGACCTAATTAATCACTTGGCAAAATCAATTAGAGGTTATTTGTCAAACTTATAAAATTATGTAATAAGTATATATAAATCTTTAGTTTTAATTAAAATATCACATAGTATGAGAATGATGAATTTTGAAATTCGTTAATAACATCACGAGACTTGCAAAATCTTATATTTTATTTTTCATGTAACAATTAATATATTTGCATGTATTGAGTTTCTCACCTCCATTTTCTGTCAATTTGGTTTTTTTTTTCCCTCTCCCTACTATAAGAGTCCAAGAAATAAGATATGCCTCGATTTTGTATTATTTAAATTATTCTGCATGTTCAGGTGATACTTTCAAAATTCTCACTTTATCGGATGCTAGCCAATGTCCGATACCAGTGCTCGTTACTCCATTACTATTGTAAATGGAGCTCCAAATATTCTTCACAAATTTTTTTTTTCTAAACAAAATTTATTACAAAAGTGCTACGTTTTGTGAATAATTGTGTCAAAAGTAAAACAAATTTTTAAAAAGTTTTGAACATTTAAAAAAGTTTTTTAAAAAAATTTCAAATTTAAACACTTCCCCAATTTCAACAAAATTCAACAAAAATTGACTAAATAATTATTCTGAATAATTTGACCAAATAATTATATCCAAACGGAGCCAATATTTCCTAGATAATGCAAAGTCTTATTAATAATGTAATGATCTTGAAATTGATGCAAAGCTAGTCATTTTTCAATTTGCATTATATTCCTTTCCAATTTTATTCATGAGTAGGACTTTTATTCATTTTCTATATATTTTGTGCATTTTTCATATGTTCATTAATTTAAATTTAAATTAAATTCATTATAAAAGACTTAAAAAATGTTGAATGAATGTTGAGTTTCATTAGAACATTGTTAATCTAACTTTTTATGTTTTCATAGATATCAATTCTTAATGTGATTAGACTTAGAAAATAAGCTGTATAAATAAATATATTGAAAAACTAAAATACCAAACACTTAACAATTGAATAAATATTAGAAATTAAAATTAAAATTTAAAATATAAAATTAATTTATATTTCAAAACATTTAAATTAACCTACCTTTTGTAATTCCATTAATATCCTTCTTTGAATATGACTATAACTTAAAAATAAGAGTATTTTAGGAAATACATTCATGAAAACATAAAGTGTCTAGATTAATAAGGTTTGCAATAAAATATAAAATTAATTTATTTCTAGGTATTTAAAAATTGATTTCTTTTTTCGGTGTTTTGGTTATTTATTAATTTTTTGGGCTAAATGACTTTTTTGTTTTAATTTTTTTGTAGATTATGAAATCTTATATTTATATACTGATTAATTAAAAATATTTTAAAA
>JAMWEH010002421.1:0-13073 GCA_024721245.1 Mitragyna speciosa
AAGAGAGAGAAAATTGACGTGAAGCAATAAAAAAAAAGATTTTTTGCAAAACCATTCTTCCTCGTGTCTTTCCCTAATAGTGAGGGATTGGTTTATTCTTCCTACATCTTTTTATGTCTTGTCAGGAAATTTCAAGAGATCTATTACTCAAACAGTAAGGCTAAATAGGTCACAACGTTCCTGAAGGTTGTGTTTGTGTTTAATAGTGTTAGATGCTCTACACTTGTAGAGATTTTGTTATAGATGCAACACATGAGAACAAAAGGATCCGCCTATTGATTGTATAGAAGCCTTCCATGCAAAAGGTATAATTCGCTATACTCTCTCTACATTGTATGGCTTGTATCAAAATGATTCTAGTTAAGATAATAAAATTTTATATTTCTACTACATTACTTCTTTATTACCTCACATTTATTTTCTCAATGATGTTGACTTAGACATCAGAGGAAAGCCTCGCCTTTTCTAATAGGACAAGGAGGTAGCATACAAGAAGCAGTTGGCATAACTAAAGAGCTAAATACAAAAGTTTTGTTGTGTCCATATTTTAGCATCAAAATTAGGCGCTGTCAGTAGGAAATTGAAAAGAAGTCAACAGTCAGGAACGAATGGGCTAATCATATGAAGGATAAAAATGGCAAGCATATAGATAACAGTGTGAGATCAAGAAGCTTCATAACTTTTTGCCCATCACTCTGACCATTTTATCTTTGAAGAAGCGCATTTTGATGGACAAGGAAGAGAAGATCCCTGAAGGCACATAGGTGACAAGAAAATCAGAGGTGGAAGGCCACAACTTACACATGACGGAAGGGACGAGAAGATTGCCACTCTAAAACAAGAAGTAGAAACACCAACTCAACTTCTAATCTAGAAATAGAATTGGGAATAGGCCTAATATCCTGAGGATTGCAATGCAAAAAGATGGAGAAGGATAACCCATGAAGAGCCATATCGTCAGAAAAGATGCTAAGGATGACACTTGAATAATGATTATTGCGACAATGAAAGGACTACGTTCTAAGAAATACCTCTTCCATGAGATCACAAACAATACTTGGACGTAAGGATGACATCATGTGAAGCTTCTGAAAAAAGTCAAGGAGCTCCAAGCACAAGTGAAAGATATGTCCAATAAAGCCAACAAATAGATGAGGTACCCATACATGATGCTATTCACCAAGAAAATCATGACATATCCTCTCCCCAATTACTTCTTGCCTCATGTGTTGGACAATTACGATGGAATGACAGACTCAGCAGAGTATCTAGTTGTAAGGTAATAAAGAGTGTAAGGCAGCCAAAAATCTAAAATTTCATTGACTTGGCACAGGAACAACTTTGATTTTTATATGATACAAGAGACAATATAATGATTATATCTTTACATAGAAGGTTTCTATTCATTAATAAGCAAATCATTTTATTCGTTGGTGTTGTGTCTACCAAGACAACCCTTCAAATATGGTCTCTAACGGTGATCCACACCTACTTGATCTTGGAGAACCATTATAGGTTTGATTAGCCTTGCCTTTTGAGTGAAACCTTGCTTGAACCTTCAAACAAGACACACTAAAGATGAAAGATGAAGAAAACAATTCCTAACATTTAGGGAAGGACACCCAAGGTAAGAGAGAAAGCAATGTCTTTTATTTTTCTTCCTTCCTATTTTTTCTTCCACAAGACTCTTGTCTCAAGATCAAAGCTAAAGGTATATTTATAACTAACTAATCCTAGTCTTTAGGAAACTAGTTAATAGAATCGATAGGTAATTGATTACTTGCATTGTCTAATAAGAATTAGCAACTCATATTCTAAATGGTAACATGAAACCATTTTTCTTATCTATTGAAAATCTTTTCCTTCAACACTTAGATTAATTGCATATGAGTTCCTATTGTTAATCTAGCATATAAATTAACCCCAAAAGTATCCCATACTTATCTTAATAATAATTAATCCTGAAGAACATATCCTTAATATGTGTGACCCATTAGGTTTCATTCACATTGCCAATAAGTACAAATAATAGATCAACAATTAATTTAAATACTTTAATTTATAATTAATTCAACTAATTAATTAATTTACTCCTAGAGAATATGAAATGGTATCTAGCAAAACATTATAGTCACCCAAGTGAGTAGGAAAATTCATTTGGTAGACTTTGCTTATTGAAAACAATGTTACTACATAATTAATATTCTTTCATCATAAAGTATCCCTAATCAGTTAAGAAGTATGAAATAGTGTCAACTCCTATTTGATAAAGTTATTTTCTTCTTTCCAAAACATAACTCTCACGAAGTGCAACTATGAAACACCATTCAAGTTATACGATCACCTTAGTTTTGCACCTCATAAGATACACATAACCATATTTAAAATAGTTATCTATGAAATTAATGTAGCAGGAGAAACCACCTCTAGCATGGTTCGATATTGGGCGACAAATATCAATATGTATAATACTAAAAAGAACAGTAGCCTGCTCACCTTTTCTCGTAAAGGTGTTCAGGCCATCTTACAAAGTAAATGAGATTCACATATCTCAACCGATTCATAATCAAATGAGTACAAATAGCCATCTTCGTGTAATTTGGTTATGCGTATCTAATTCACATGGCTACGTCTGTAATGCCAGAGATATGATTTTTTCAAAATATCAAGTTTTTGTCTCTTAGTGTTTGTGTTAAGAATTAATTTGTCAAGGTATATAATATATAAGCCATTGTTTAAATGAACCAGTACAATATAGAACACTATCAGGTGAAAAAGAATAATATTTATTCTTTTGTGTAATAGTAAATCCATTCATATTTTATCGAAATAGATATTATGTTTATTGTAAATAGTGGAACATACTAACAGTTCTTTAATTTATGAGAAGTCAATTTGGCAAAGAGAGTGTAAAAGTCCCTACCGTTAATGCATCAACTCTTGCTCATTTCCCAGACATAGTTTGACTTCTTCATTTAACAATATTCTATCATTCTTATGACCTTGCATATTTGTGCAAATATGGATTTCATACTCGATATCAAACATCCAAGAGTCTTGATTAGTTTTTCTCAATCATAAACATGCCAAAAGTAGAAGTTTTACCAAGCCTCTTACACTTCTTTGTATCAATCTAGCCTCACAATTCTCTTTCCAATGTCAAATATGGTAAGATTTGTAACATGTGCCCTTAGTCTTGTCTATTTTGATCATACGTTTAGGTTTTGCCATGGCTATTTGGGCCTTCTTAAAACCAGCCTTGTGTATTCCCTTAACAAGTGAAAACTATCAGTCTTGTCGCGCCCCATTTTTCGAAAATAAATAGAAAACTAGTATAGATGTCGAAAAAAAAAAGGAAAAGGGAAGAATTAAATGTGGTTGTGTTTATTGGAAAAAATAAGCGTGTAAATTTTTGTAGAAATAATTTTTAGAAAATACTTTGTAAAAGATAATTTGATAAAAATGTGACAAACAAACGACTTATTTTAAAAACAAAAGAAAAGGGCCTAAAATGGGACTTTGAAAATGCGACGGTTTTTTGGCCTGAAAATAGAGTCTAAAAAGGGTTTTTTAGTGAAAAAGGAGTCGCCACTTGGTATTGAGTTTTGGTGTACCAAGTCACCCGAAAATATTTTATAAAAGGTAAGAAAATCAAGAATGATTTATTTAAAGAAATAGTTTTTGGAAAAAATATAAGGAAAAATAAGAAAACCCTTTTAGACGACTCCTAGGTCTTTGAAAAACAAGAGAAAAAGGTTCGGGAGTCACAGTTGAAGAAAGGGAAGGCAAAGGCTCGCGCCTAAGGCACCCTTTCAACCTAGCCGAAACTAGTTGTGAGGTTTAGTCTAAATTTTCCTAATATAACCCTAAGATTTTATCGCATTTGGATGCAACTATATGAATGCGAATCTAGTCCTAAAAATGGGTATCGTTAAGGGACAAAATGTTCCATTGAGGTTTAGTCGGAATTATCGCATTAATTGTGAAACCTGAATGTAGACCTCGACGGAGTCACGAGTATAGGTGCAAAAATGGAATGCAAAAGAAAAGGAAAATAGTAGTATAGATAGTAAGTGAACAAAGAAAGTAGGGATGCAACGTAACGGGTACGGGAGACGAAATGGGCTCGTGACTAACTGTTTCTACTCACGGAGGGGGGAACGACATGTACGCCATCGCTTCCCACGTGAGTAGATGACTATTTCTTAGTCAAAATCACGCAAATGACCTAAGATTCTATGTGTAGTGAAATCTAAATGTTATGCACTAGATAGATGTTGAAAATAGATAATGAAGTGATAAAGTATATAAAAATCATATAAAATGGAAAAGGCCTAAAAAGATAAAATGCATGTGAAATGTCATGAAATGCACACGAGAAATGATTCTAATACTAAAATGACCTAAAGGCTTAGCATTGGACTAGCCTACTTTCTAAAAATTCTCCGCTAGCGTTGGACTAGCGAAGAAAGTCGAAATTAACCACAACTAGCGTTGGACTAGTGTGGCGACGATACACATATATAATAATAAAGCAAGTAAATAAATAAAGCATAGATTGAAGCAATAATCACATAAAGATTACATAATAGCACATAGGAGCACATAACACATAAGCATGATATTCTAGATGCAAAGTCCTAAAGAAAAGCAAATAAAACACATAGGCACATAGCACACATAGCACACAAAGCCCTAACTATTACACCGAAGAATAACCTAATTACAATCTAAAATAGAAAAAAGAATAAAAGATATCCTATCTAACCTATCTATTACACTTTCTATCTAAAATACATAGGTTTTAATTAAATAGATAAAACATAAACTATCTATTACATTAACTATCTAAATACAAAGAATTTTGCTAAATAGAATATATTATCTATCTATTACATTTCTTTGAATAATCAAAATTAAATTCGAGTAAATAATACGACATAAATAAATAAACACTCGCACATGGATAAAATTATAAGCACAAAGATACATAAAAACACATAGAAAAACACATAGGAGCACGTAAAAGCACATAAAGAATAATAAAAAAAGGTAATAGAGGTACCTCCTATTCGAAGACCCGGTACAAATTGCTACTAAAATGAACAAACTTGTCAAAAATACCACTATTTAAATAAATAAACTACTAATTGAATAATTTCCTACCGATCACTATGAACATACCACGATAATTCAAACAATCATAGCAATAATAAACAAAGTAAAAGAAAGAAAATAATGATAATAATAATTAATTATTTAGGAAGAAAAATGAAAATTGTTTAAGTAAAAATAAATAAGTAAATAGGTAAATAAAGCAAAACAACAAACATAAAGAAATAATAATAATAGAAGATAAAATACAATAATATGTACTTAAACTTTTAACACCCCAAATAATGATTATTAAAATAACTAAAACGAAAATAAAGGAAACTAATTTGCACATTAATTAGACTAACAAGACCCCATTTTAAAAGCATTAATTATAAATTTGATAAAATAAAGAAAATGTGAAAAGAAATAATTTAAAGCTTTGAGGACTTAACTAATTTTAAATTTTTTTCTTTTTTGCAAAAAATAAAATATTATAAGATTTGGATTAAAGATGGAAATTTAGGCAATATTCTAAAGTGAAAAATGTAATTTATGAGAAACAAAAGGGTAAAATTATAATTTCAAATCCTAATTAAGGTAATGACATAGTTTACAACAAATTTAAAAGCTAAAATGTAATTTTCAGCAAGTATAATGCCCAAAAATAAAAAATTCCAGCAATATTTAAGGCCAAGAACACAATTTCAGCAAGCTCATTAAATAACACACAATTTACAGCAAACATTTAAAGGCAAAATTTCAAGTTTTAGCTATTTGGAGAGCAAAAATATAAATTCCAGCAACATTGGAGGACAATAAAGTAATTCCAGCAAAAATATAATGGCAAAATGAAATTCCAGCAAGGTTTGGGGGCAAAAATGCAAAATTCCAGCAACATGAGGGACCAAATTGCAAATTCCAGCCATATTCAAAGACTATAATAGAATTCCAGCAACATTTTATGACAAAAAATGGAATTTCCAGCAATGTAGGGAGTACAAAATAAAATTCCAGCAAGTTAAAGTGTGCAAAAACACAATTTCCAACAAATTTAAACCAAATTGCAATTTTAAGCAACATTCAATGTTCAATTTGTAAATTATAGCCACATTAAACACCAATTTGCAATATCCAACAATAAAAGGGGGTAAAACGAAATTTTCAGAAATATTTAAGGGCAAAAATGCAATTTCAGAAAAGTATAGGGGTCATAATATAATTTTATAAAAATACAGGGGTCAAAATGGAAGATTGAAAAATGTAGGGGCCAAAATTAAAATTATCTAAAAGTAGGGGGACCTAAATGCAATTAATTAGGACCTAATTGAAAAGAAAATAAAATTATGGGGGTAAATCTACAATAAATAGAAATTAAATACACAAATCAGAAAATCTCGGGGCCACAGTGACATTAATAAAAGCATAAGGACTATAAAATAAATACCTATTATTAATTAAAATTAAAAAAATAAACTAATCAAAACGACGTAGTTTTGAGTGAAACTACGTCAAAACGACGTAGTTTCACCAAAACATTTTTTTTTTTTTTGGTTCTCTCTCTCTCGGATTCTCTCTTTTTCCGGCCCTCTCTCACACAGGTCTCTCTCTCTCTCTCTCTCTCTCTCTCTTGGCCGGATTTCTTTTCGGTTTTTTTTTTTATGATTTATACAAAACAAAACAAAAAAAAAATTGAAAGCAAGAGTAGGAAATTTACCTGGAATAGAGGCGGTGGTGGTGCTATTGCTGTTGCTGTTGTTGTTGTTTGTTGTTGTTGTGCCCCTTTTTTTTTATGTTTTTGTAGGTGTATGTAATGGATTGTGCGTGTATTGTTCGTGTGTAATTGGCTGTGTATTTGATGCGTGTTTGTGATGCTTGTGCAGATGCATGTAGTGTGTGTGTTTATGCGTATGTGTGTGTTTTGTGCCTGTGTGTGTAATGTGTGTGGTGTGTGTGCAGCGTAATGTGTGTAAATGCAGGGTGTGTGTGTGTGCTTCTGTGTTGCAGGGGTATCTGTGTAATGGCGTGTGTGATGTGTGTTGCAGGGGTATCTGTGTGTTGTGCCTGTGAGTGTGTGTTGTGATTTTTGTGCAGGTTGTCTGTGTGTGAATTTGCTTACAGGGTGCGTGTGTGTAACGTGTGGTGTGTTGTGAGTGAATTGTGAGTGAATGTGAGTGAATGTGAGAGCCGAGAGTGCAAGTGTGTGTTGTGTGTGTGAAGGTTGTGTTTTGCTAAGAGGGAAAGCTGAGGGAATTGCAGGTGAAGTGAGTTTGTGAGGCTGTGAAGTCTGTGTGTGTGTTTGTGAGGTGAGTGTTTGATTGTGTGTGATGAAGAGGGAAGGGGCCGAGAGGGAGAAAATGCAGGTGTGTATGTCTGTGTGTGCAGTGAGTGAGGCGTGAGGTCTGTGTGTGTGTTTGTGAGGTGAGTGTTTGATTGTGTGTGATGAAGAGGGAAGGGGCCGAGAGTGAGGTTTGTGTGTTGAGTGTGTAAGAAAAAAAAAATGGTCAAAAACTGAACCAAAAATCCCTGAAAATCTGATGAAAAGTGAGTGCAAATAGAGAGTATGATGTGATTAAACAAGGGGTGGTTGGGTGATTGTGTCTGGGAAGCCATGGGCAGCAGCCATGGTAGGGTAATAACAGTAGTAGGAGCAGCAGCGTTGCTGCTGCTTTTGTTTTCTTCTCTTTTTTTTTTTTTTTTTTTTAAGTAGTGAAAGAGAGAAATTCAAATAAATACCAAATTTTTTTTTTGAAAATATCAAAATTGTTACAAAAAATTCATAAATATATAAAATACACCTATAAATTTTTTTTTTTGCACATGAAAATTCTAATAATTAAAAAAATACATTGGAAGAAGCGCCGTATGTGACGAAAATTATGAAATAATACAAAAAATACTTTTAAAAATCATAAAAATTCTACAGAAAATCTATCATTACACAAAATACATATGCTAAAATTTTCATTCAGAAATTTTAACATTAGTGCATTTTTGAAAAATGTGCCCTTATTAGGCAAAAGAAGAAAAATTAAATAAATACCAAACATCCTCTAAAAATCATGAAATTTTTACAGAAAATTTATGAATATACAAAATGCACATACAAAATTTTTCCTTGAAAATTCTTGTAAAAAAAAAGTGCATTGAAAAACATGCCATTAAGTTTAAAATACTAAAATTTTAAATAAATAATAAATGACTCCTAAAAATCATTAAAATTATAAATAATGATAAAAATAGTAAAATTGTGTATTTAGGAAATAAAATACAATAAAATGATATTTACATGGTAAAATTACCATTTTGCCCCTGATGTAACAAATTAGACGTAATATGCACGAAAATTATAATCGGCCCCTGAAAATCAGAATACCCCCTAAATAAAGTAATACGCATATTTTTACAAAAGGTGTGTCAAAATTTGGTGTCTACAAGTCTTAGATAGTGCATCAAACATCTCCTTGAGATGCACAATTATGGACAAAGCATCATCATTTTTAGTTGCTATTGTAAATCAGGAATCATAGATTCTGGTATGATACAAATAGCAGTATCACTATTATTTTTATGTATCTCATATGCATTTTTTATTGCTTGGCTGCTATTGTCCTTTGAGACACGTGGAATTGGGGTATTAGGGTCATAGCCAATACACATATGTTTGAAAATCATTCTCAATTTGATGCCAATCCAAGAAATTCATGTTATTTGATTGGACTTTCCAAAAACTTTTGAAAAGCAACACTGATGGTGAGTTGAATATGTGGGGCAATACTCGTACATTCGATCAGAAGAAATTGACGGCAATCAATAGCCCTACAGTTCTGGCACGTGGATCACAATACGTGACTGTATTCACGGGTTCAGCCTGCAAATACAGGTCACGGATCGGGTTACAAAGTTCACCCAATTCACGACTTGTAATCTATCCACAGATTGGTATCTTTTGAAGTTGTCAATATGTGGTGCAAAATCATGTTTCTTTTGCTGTTTTCAAAATTTGTTTGGTCTAAAATGTTTTTAAACAACTTTGACACATTGAAAAGAGTTAAAAAGCCAGAATTAACTTTAGGAACCCTTCTTAATCAATGAAAAATAATTTTTGAAAATATAAGAACTTTTCTTAAAGAATCAAACTTTTTGATTATCTTTTGAGATATAATCAACCAAGAACAAGCCGTACATGAGCAAATCAGTATTTATGACAAGTTTAAAAATAAATCATATAAATATAATCAATGTAGGTTCTAATATCGTTGTAAGATAATAAAGAGAGTAATGCCAACAGAAATTTAAAATTTTATTACCTTAACACATTCTCAACTTTGATATAATCTACATAATACAAGAGATAGTATAACGATTATGCCTTTTCATAGAAGATTTGTATGCATCAATAGGCAGACCCTTTTCTTTGCAGGTACTGTATCTATGACAACAACCCCTCAAACGTAGAGCTTCTAATGATAATTCACACCAATTTGATCTTCGGGGACCACTTTTACTAATCTTGCCTTTTGAGTGTTAGTTTCACTCAACCTTCAAACATGGCACACAATGGTGAAAGATGAAGAAAAGATCCCCTAACAATTGGGGAAGAAGAGTCAGGGTTAGAAAGAAAGCAACGTCTCTTTATTTTTCTTCCTTCCTATTTTTCTCCTCACACAACTTTTGCACGTTTATAAATTTATTATGTCTTGATTATGTATGTTCAAGAGTCAACACTAAGGGCATATTTATAGCTAATCGATCCTAATCTTTAGGAAACTAGTTAATGGAATCTAATCGGTAATTCGGTACTTGCCTTATCCTAATATTTTCCTACAAGACTTGAATTAATTACATATAAGTCCCTATTGTTAATATTGCTCATAAAGTAACCCCACAAGTATTTCATACTTATCTTAATAATATTAATCCAAAGATCATGTCCTCAATACGTTTGACCTAATAGGCTACATTCATGTTGGCAATAAAGACAAATTATAGTTCATCAATTAATCAATTAAGAGTTAAATAAATTAAATACTTTAAAATAACATTAATTCAACTAATTAATTAATTTTTACTTGTAGATAATGAACGGTATCTAGCAACACAGCAAGACCATCTAAGTGAATAGGAAAAGTCATATGGTAGACTTCACCTGTGAAAATATTACCGTGTAATTAATATTTTTTACTACATTATATCCTTAATTAGTCAAGGAATATGAAATAGTGACAACTCATATTTGACTAATTATTCTTTTCTTGTTTTTGAAATATAACTCTCATGAAGTACAACCTTGAAAAACCTTTTAAGTTATACTATCACTCCTGCTTAGAAGATACTATATCCAATTTCTACCCTACGAGCGACTCGTTATGAGTAACAAGTAATAGAGTCAAAGTATAGCATTTTATACTCAATATACTATGACAATCTCAAGTTCAAGGATCACTTACACTATTGTCATTAAAAGTTCAAATGGCTGGCATTGTCCACATGATAACTTTTGGCAAATCAATCCAATGAACTTATTGTCCAACATGCATCCACATACCAATTAGTTGCCACATATCATAGTCAATGAGATCAACTACTACTTATGATAAGCAGATGTAAAATATGTACTAGTTTATCCATATAATGATGTCCACTCACACTAATACTATGACTAGGGATGTTTAAGAATATAACTTATGTGCAATAAGACTTTTATCATTGTAACGCTTATAATCTCTTTTACACAGTTAATATTCTATAGATTTTATTAAATAAACAAGCATACTAAATAACAAGTTTTAAATGATAAAGAGAATTGCCGTGTATTATATATAACATGAATTAAATTTGATATACAATCCCAATAACGAAGTAGGTTTAAGGCATACTCTAACACTAACGATGTACCAATCGAAGATGTGCCTTCAAGAAGCTATGTATGCCCTTATTTATACAGCGTTCCCAGTCACTCAAAAGAGAATTGCTTGGGATTGGTCCAAAAAGTTTGAGAAGGGAGAATTTAATAATCTCAAGAAAATTGGACAGAAATTCCTTGAGAAGTTCGAAACACAAAAATCTACTCCAAATACTACTACTCACCTAATCGTCATTAAGCAAAGGATAGAAGAATTCCTACACGATTATGTCAAGCG
This sequence comes from Mitragyna speciosa, assembly GCA_024721245.1. Classification (NCBI taxonomy): domain Eukaryota; kingdom Viridiplantae; phylum Streptophyta; class Magnoliopsida; order Gentianales; family Rubiaceae; genus Mitragyna; species Mitragyna speciosa. The sequence goes on from JAMWEH010002421.1 coordinate 11,238, forward strand.
ATTAAAAATGCTGGCTCTCCAAATTAACTACGTATTTGAGCAAATGGCTTTCCAAAAATAAGAGAAACCTAAAAGCTTTTTGTTCAAGCTTGTCAAGATACCTTTCAAGATAATAGGAGATTTGTATTTGCAAGTGGAGATCAATGCACCAGGGTTGGCAAATATGAGAAGAGCAAAATGAAAACCCTTGGAAAAGAAAAAAAACATAAAAAGGAAGGACAATCTACCAAAGGCCAAAAAAATGACTAGTTGAAGAACAAATCATCAATGGCCCAATGTTGGTTGAGAGATTTGCACAACCAAGAGCCTATACTCCTCTTAGCACTACTACATAAATTCTGGCACTGATCAGAAATGAATGCTACCTTAAATGGCCAACACCCATAAAAGAGACCATTGTGGTGAGAATCAACAGAAATGGTGATCATTCCAAAATAACCATAGACATAATACAAATAATTGCATTCTGCTCTAATTTTTTTTGAAGATATGATCAAAAGAGAATTCCTACAAGAGTTCATCGTAGCGAGAGATAGGAATCCAGGAACAACAAGACCTAAAGAACAAGGTCAAGGGAGATCGAGATAAAGATGGGAACCAAGTCTACACCAAGAAGGATTGGCAAAATAATGTTGGGGAAGAACCAATCCAACAAGTTATTAACACAATTGCTAGAGAACATTGTGGCCTTCATGGTGGCCAAAGTAGAATCCTATTACTATGCTATCATTGAATGATCAAGCATTGGTGCATTCATTTAAATTTCTTTATCTGTCTATCGAAGCATAAAGTTCTAAAAGCCTAAAAAGTGGGAAAATCAAGGGAGATCAAGACATAGGACATATGTGTTATGTTGCCATGCTCAAAGAAAGAAAATCAGCATATCATCATCACATGTCAAATCTTCCAACACCCAAGAAGTGAACTATGATAAATATGACATGAGAGGAGAGCTTTCAATAACATTGTCTCCAAAAGAGAAACCTGGTAAAAGAAAGGATAAAAGAGAAGATGTTCGACAAGGATGCACCAAAAAAACAAAAAAAGACCTCTGAAAGAAGGACTCTTAAAGTTTATAAAGGAGGGAAATGTCATAACCAAAAAATCCAACTATTATAGCTAAGAATGAATAGAAAAAAGCTAATCATCTAGTAATTTCCAAAATTTTGAGTTATAAGAATTCAAAAGAATGGAAATGTGCTTAGAAAACTTCCTTAGATATACCCTCCATCTTTGTGACAAAGAGAATTGGTATTGTTAAGGAGTTACTAGCTCATTGAAGAATTCCTATGGGAAAAAGATAAAGAGAAGGCTATGATATAGCCCCTGAGCTGTATGGTTTATCTTTTCTCTAATTTTCTATTATTATTAAAAAAATCTCTTTTCCATTATGTTCTTGTGCTATGTTTCACTAGTTGCTTCAATTTTGCTCTTATGTACAAACTAAATTATTTCAATCCGTTGAGCTAAGATTTGTCCCTAGGCATGGAAAATACCTTTTACCCTATAAGAAAATAAAGTGATGAGAAAAGGACAACCAGAAAGGAGTCAAGTAGATGCACTCTTACTAAAAACTGAAACAGGGATGAATGGCAATGCTCCATCTACAAAAATTGCGGTAGAAGGCTTCTTCTTGCATTTTAAGACACGAGAAAAAGAAGTAAGAAAATTTCTTTGCCAAAGTAAGGAAAAAGGCAAGGAAAAGCAAACTTCAAATGAACTTAAGCCTTGAGCTTTAGCTCTAATTGGAAGTAACCTCTAATAGGCACCACTTTGAGCTCTAGCTCTCATACACAACTACGACACAATCCTAGTAAAGATCTCAGCCCAAGCCTT
>JAMWEH010002596.1:0-15558 GCA_024721245.1 Mitragyna speciosa
CAAATCCCGTCCATCCTGCCCATTTGCCATATCTACATAATATACAATTTTATACTGATCAACTTTGCAATTGTATAAATTGGCTTGTTGATTTAAGTAAATTAGAGAGAAAAAAAATGCTTAAATATAATTTTAAAAATAGAAAAGAATAGGTAAATTAAATTTTGAGACATGCCGTCATACTTTGGCTATTTAAAACAAACTGTCTACTCAATATAAATTACTCAATAGGTATTAAAACCAGGGATTAGCCGTGTTTTCTGCATTTACCAATATCACTTACGATTTCTTAATTACTCCATCACGTTTGATATTTGAATGTCATTTAACTCCAAATGCACCATATAGTGGCCTTACTTGGGTTGGAACTAACCAAGGGTCTGTCCTAGCCAAAGATTAATGAGAGAATTTCAGAAACACCTCTAAGATTTCTAACAATCTCACCTTAACACTTCTAAGGTTTCAGAAATCACAGATAACTCTCTTAAATTTAATGTTTTGGTAACAAAACTTAGGGAAAAAATTGACCTAGTCAAAATTTTAAGTGAATAATTTAAAATACCTTCATGTAACTAAAATTTAATTTGCTTTCTCCAAATCAATTTTTATTCATCATCAAAACCATCAAATCTCTACATCCCCACCAGCTTTCCATCCCATACTACTTGCAAAAGCATTCAATAACACCAATTAAAAAGTCTAACCTTTTGTACTATTAAGCTCTTTAGTCTAAAACAAAAAATTTTCAGTTATATTTAACTAAAAAATTTTTGCTTATTGCCATATGAAACATCACCATCTTCCGAATCCTGCCCATCATCTCCCAAGCCCTGTCCTTTTCAAAACCTTCATGTTTCAACGCCACAACAAAAATCAAAATCTATACATTTATGCAAAATTGTGTTTTAAGGCAATTTAAGAATCCCACGGCAATGGACAGACTGTGGTTCAGAAGTTATTAAATAACGAGAATGATTAGTTAGGGAGGAATGAGAAGGTTTGCTTGGAATTAATTTTGAAAGATTAGGCGGGTTGGGAAAAAACAAGAAAAAAAAATTTCAAGATTTCGGAAGGAGAAGGAAAAGGAAAACGGTAGTTTTAGAAAGTTTTGATTTATTAATATATTAATATTATTATGGTAATTTTTTAAGGTCATGGGAGGTCAATGTAATTTGTAAAACTTCATATACGCTAGGTAAGATTATCCAAGTCCTCAGGGGAGTTTTTTGCAATTATCCCAAGATTAAATGCTGGGAGTTTCTGACGTACGCTGCATATTTCGTTTGGAAATTGAGAAGTTGTATAGAGTTTCAAAACAATTATAGAGATCGTTAAAAAAATTCAAAATTAAAATTTTCGAGTTTCATGTAAATTGTTATCAGTATACAATGTCAAGAAGACCACCTCAAACAGGTGGCTAAAAGGACTTGGTTACTATAAGACCATATATTTTGTACATAATCTTCAGTATTTGTCAGTACTTGAGTGCGGTGGCATTGTTGATAAGTTTATCATAGACTTCTGTAGGGCTTTGCTGACAGAGGTATCGTAAATTTGTATAGGATATTTGAAATGTCTGTCACAAAATTGCATTGTGATGGCTTCCTGTTGTTGTCTGAGTATGCCCCATATTTTTTGTGTTTTTTTGGTATTAGTAACTTCTTCCTTAGCCCAAAAAAAAAAAAAAAAAAAAGTAGTGTTTATAAACAGTTGTCAAGAATGATGAGAATTTGTGAGTTTAACAAAAATAAAATGCATTTGCAAACTTATTGTCTTACAAATTTTTTTTCCACTCTAAACTTCTTATTTTCAATATATAAAGTCATGGTTTCAAATCACGTTGATGGTCAACTTTTGATAAGTAGGGAGAAGAAACGTGCATATGATTGAAGCCTATTGCACCCCTTAAGAGAGACTAGGGCACATAATTATATTTTCAGTTTATTTTCATTAACAATTTGAGTCATTCGGAATTCGGACGAAGCCGGATGAATTGGTAACCTAGGATGCTACATACATATTTACAAATATATATGAAAATTAACAATGCTATATGTCTTTTTCAAGTTTTACTATTATTTTCTTAGTAAGCAACTTTTGCAAGTGCGTTAGCAAATATATGAGTGATAAGCTAATCCAATTTTTCACATGACCTTCATAAATACAGATTAAGGTAATAATAAATAGAAGCACACTGGGAAAAAAGAGTCAACCAGAGTAGTCCATTTGTCCATTTGTTTACGCTGGTGTATATGGAAATGCTGTTATTGATAATTTTTTTATCCAATAATTTTGATTTCATATAACCTCAAAATAAGAATTAAATGTTAAGTTGCAGAATAAACTTGCACAAAATGGGAATAGTGACCAAAAACAAAAAATATGACAACAACATATATACTTGAAATTTTCAAAAATGTTTAGAGCAACTAAACAAAATAAAGATTCGATGGCTATTAAGGGCGACCAAACATAGTCAACCATGACAATGTTAGTGGAATGAATAAAGTTAGGATAATCCAACTTGACTGGGTTGGCCATCACAAAGGTTTTAAAGGCTAAATGGGATGAAATGTTAGGGATTCTGTCTCCCATCAAATATCCAAATGGATGCATAATGCATCAATTTGGTCCGATAGTGGTTCAGTTGGGTATCTCCTTTTAGAATAAGTTAAGAGTAGGATATAATACTATTTAATATTGACAAAAGATAGAGAATAAAATTAGAATAATGAGGGCTTGATTTTAATTTTTGTAAAAATTGATTTTTGAAAAAGTGAAAAATCAGTTGCCCCTAATTTTAGTTTAAAAATTTTAAAGCAAGGTAAAAAAAGGCAATAAAGAATACTACAAAACAAATTTTTTAAAATAAAAGTTAAAAGTGCGTAGAAAAATGTTGTTGAGAACATACCCTAAGCTTTGGTGGTAACAAGTCTCATACATGATTCCACATGCTTAATAGTATGATTTAAACTTCTTAGTTTAACTGGACAAGTAAAAAACCACCCAAAAACATAAAAATCAAAATTTGGAAAAAAAGTAAATTTACAAATGTGAAAAGAAAATTCAGGATTTTGGGGATTGTACAGCTAGATTCCTTTCAAAGATCACGTTGCCTAAACGTATACGCTTCAAGTTATTGATTGCGAAACTTAGCCGTGTACACTCAGAAGAAGCAAAAAAGGTATTAAGCCGAAAAATACCAATGTCCTATTGTTGTCCTTATTTTTTATTTTATTGAGCAAAAACAAATGGGCTCTATAACCCATGCACAGGTCAATAAAAAATGGATGAACAAAAAGAAACAAGACAAATGTAAGTAGATGGTATACCATGTTCAATGTTACTCTTGAAAGAGCACAAATAGAAAAACTTGGATTCTCAGTCATTATAATCCAAAATCCGAAGTATAAAAAAAACCTCAACTGCAGAATTGAAAATCATTTTTTTCTATACTAAGGGCTTGTTTCTAATAGCTTTTATTCTATATAATTTTAGCTTCTGATTTTTAAAAAATGTATTTTGTGATATTCTCATTTTTTTTATAATGTTTACGAATATTTTTTAAGTTAAAATTAGAAGTAATTGACTTTTAGCTTTTTCTAAAATTAGTTTTTATAAAAATCAGAAGTTATTGATAACAAGATTTAATATAAAAATATTGAAACTATTGTTATTCATTTTGACTACTTTTATATAACATATTTTGGGCGAACAGGACAAAGCCAAGCATATATTCAAAAGATTACACTTGATGATCAAGGAGATTGATTAGCAAACTAATAACAGAAGGATTGAGGACTACATAATTGGTAGAATGATGCTGACCAAATGTTTTATCTTTCTCTGGAATGGATCATTTGGAAAATTAAAACAACAATCTTTAGGTAAAAAATATCACTTCACCTACATCGCCATCTGTGCACATGGGAAACTGTATATTTTGCATTGCTGTTCACAACATGAGCTATTGAAGTGATTCGGATGTGTTTGTAACATTAAGAAGCAAGACGTAATCGTTCAAGAAATATTTACAATTGATATTGGAGATGCAAATTTCGATTAGAACGATGGGAACACATCAAAATTATCTTAAGTACTTCTATTCTGTTCATAAATATAAACGCAGAAAATTGGATTAACAATTTGAAGAGAGCAAAAGAATAGGGATTATAAGATTTAAGGTGCAAAATAGGGTAGTGCAGATTTAAGGTGCTCCTATTTTGTTTGTTGTATTTCGTTGAAAATTTACTTACTTTCGTAATCCCTTTTTGTTTTCAAAATATTTCTTTAGAGAAAGGACAAAACTGAACACTTTGTATTTGATAACCATCTTTCTTATTGTGTCTGGAAAAGCCAGTATATGTGAAGAAATTGCTATTGTATTAAAAACCAAAGTAAAAACAATGCTTGTCAGATGAATGGTAAAGGTGGCCTGGCTTAATTCTTAAGCCAGTAAATGTGAAGAACTTGCTATTGTATTAAAAACCAAAATAAAAACAATGCTTGTTAGACGAATGGTAAAAATTCTTAAGCCTGGCATACTTAGGTCATGCATGGAAATTAATTAATAAAACCATACTGAATACACCTTGAAAATCATCCTAGAGTTTTCTAACATCTGGGCAATTCAATTAAAGTGATGAATATCAATACAAAAATACGCCTCAGTGCCCACTCTAATCTGTTGAAGGAAACTATTAAATTTGGCAAACCAAAACAGAGTTTTAGGGCCTAAAGCCAATGCATACAGAGATATGAATGACCAACTTTATCAAACAAACCCCATGCAAATTCAGGCTCTGAAAAAGCTTTTCCACTCTCCAAAAACCTCCAAGAACTCTAAATGTCGAAAATTAAGATCAGAATTGGAGGCAAAAAGAATTTATCCTTGCTTTTCATTAACTACAGCCAACGCAAATCCAATTTCTGAAGGACCTGTTCCAATTTGTGAATCAGTACTGGCACAAGGCCTCCTGAACGACCATATCTGTACTTTCTTGCCCTCTTCCAGTCCATACTTTTCCACAAAATCCATCCAACCTGCACCTTTGAAACAATATGATCTCCTTTTCAGCAACTTGATGTTGAATTCTTTGACATCGTCATGATCAATTGATGGTCCAATCAAAAACGCATCAATTCCTTCATCGTCATAGAGATTTACAAAATTAAACCTCTCTTCATCACTCAAGAACTGGTTCATGATTTTTTCCAGCGGTAAAGAAAATGTGATGCTATTAGTTATTAAGCTCTGCACATCACGCTTTTGCAATGTCTTTTCCATGACAAAAACTAACCCTGTCCCTCTAAGACCCGTAATCCGATCCTTGATTTCTTCAGGAATTTCTGGAGCCGTCTTCAATCTTTCAACCTGTAAAATTAGTATGAATTAATCAGACCACATCCTAAAATCTGCATAACTAAGTTACTAATACAACATTTATCAAAACCAAAACCAAGAATTCACAAACCAATACTGTACAAATCTAGAATCAAGAAATCAGTTCAATATATGAAATCTTTATTAGAGTACCTGCACATTAGATTTATCGACGTCAACCAATGCAAATCCAACCTCTGAATTGATATTCTTGAAGCACCATAACTGAAACTCGTTCCCTGCGATCAGTTTATGATCCTGGATTAATTCTTTCCGACCAATCTTCAATTTGTAGCTGCTATGGACATTAGATTTCTCTATGTAGACTTTGCTTTCAGAAAGTGAGGGTCCAATCAAAGTGACACTCTGTGGAAAACCCAGTTGCTCATACAAAAACTGATCCGAATTTGTCATCATGAATCCAGAAAGATCGGCTTCTTCATTTGAGATCATGAAGTAGCCCTGCTGTTGATCGAAAAGGAACGGATTCAATTCCTTTTGCATCAACATAACCGGGTCTGAAAATCCCAACTGTTGAATTCGATTCTTGAACCTTTCTGGAATTTCTGCTGGTGATCTCTTTCTCTTCAGGGGATTCTGTGGAGCCTGTTGTGGTTTTAGTAAACAAAATTTATAAAATTAACAATACCAAGAAACTAGTTGGCCATAATTACACATTTACTGACTTCAATCAAGAAATTTTACTGAAAATTAGAAATCTTGAAATGTACTGTACCACATTAGCTTCATCAACTTGAAGAAATCCGAATGCAATATCTGTATTATCCTTCAAGGAGCACCATATCTGCAAAAGCTTGCCTGGGATCAGCTGATGCTTCGTGACAATTTCATCCCAGCTTACATCCAGTGCAAAGTGGAGTTTGTCAAACCATCTTCTGACGGAGATTTGGGAAACAGCGGGGTATGGTCCAATCAAAGTAGCAGACCTTGTTTGTAATTGGTCAATATGTCCCACCAATATAATTGCCTTTGCTATTGGAATTAACAAAAACCGCTGCTCTTTCTGCTCGAAAAGGGACGGATATAATTCGCTCTCCATCACCAGTACTGGTTCTAAAAATCCCAAATCTTGAAAGTGCTTCTTGAACATGGGAACTGATCCCATTTTCAATAATTTCCTTCAAGATTGGATTAAATGTGGATCTTCTTGAAGATCAATGAAGGGCTCAAAGGGTGTATATTCAAGTAATAAAATGGGAATAGTAAGTAATGTAATGAACAAGAATTTGCAGTATTAGATATTGAAATTAAGATGGAAAAAGCTTTTAATTGGGATAGAATATGAGAAATTAGCTAGAATGTGCCAAGTATTTCTCAAGGCAATATGATTGAGCTTAACCGAATGTGGAAAATAACTTCCAATCTGCCGGTTACATGTTTTTATATTAGTCCAAGACTTCTAAGCGTGTTTCCAGAAAAGGCTGCATTTTAGATTACAACTGTAGCAGAGTGCCTTTGTCTACTCCAAGCACTTCAAGAATCTTGTGTAAGCGAACAAGAAGCAGTTAGTCATTGAGATATACGAAAGTTTTTGGAGAGAAGGACAATTAATAATCGACTAATGGAAACTTTAATAAAATAAATCTAAAAACAGCTTGCCTTCAATGCTTAATTCACAAAGGCGTGAACAATTGTTTGGCTGTTTGTTGTAAAAGAAGAAAAATTTGTTCTAATTTTTCAACCAAATGTCAATTAGTTGTGTAAATTGACGAGTCAATTTCGTAGAAATAGTTGCAAGTGTTCTCAACAAGGACCAGCCAAAATTTGTGGCATCTTTGTTTTAAGACACCCAAACGCCCCCTTTTCACTAATATATTGTTAGTGCTATATATGTGTTATTGCTAAAAGCTGTACAATACTTTCGTTATTGGTTAATTTTGCAAGTTTATCGGTCAATTTATGAATAAAATACAACTTTTATTAAAATAAATGTGTAAGTATTCGTTTTAAGAGACTAAAAATAAATTAACTGTGAGACTAATTAACTGTGGAGCCCTCCCCGGATTTTTGCCAAAAAAAAAAAAATCCAACTTTTGACTGGTATCCGACCCAACATAAGTGTATTACCCATTGGGCACGGAGATTATGTTAGTTTGTTTCTAAATTGATAGATTTAAATGCATAATCATAATGGCTAACTTTGCAATTGTATAAATTGACTTGTGGGTTTAAGCAAGTTGTAGAGAAAAAAGAGTTTTAAATTTTGGAGCCAAAATCAAACCAAATGAATGTAATACCCAGGCGAACTTCTGAGTAATTTGAGCTTGTATCCACATCAAAGTTTGATTCAAAAACGAGTGAGTAGTTAAATTGAAGCTGAAATTGGAGATGGTTGTAGCACTTCCTTGTGGTATGACAATTTCTATCTGTTCAGTTGATCTAATTAAAGTGGGTAAAACTAATTAAAGTGGGTAAAGAAACAACTAGACACCCCTCAGGAGGACGAACTTGTAATCCAGGATGCTAATATATTTACAATATTTTGAAAATTAGCAATACAAATTGATAAGACTTTTCAAGTTTTTTTATATTGGTATTTTTGGGGTAAGCAATTTTTGAAAAGTTCATCTGATGCTAAAATACGATTGATAAGGTAATATGTTTCACACTGGCCTTTGCAAGTACAGATTAACATAACAAATAAATAGAAGCATACAAGGGAAAAAGTAAACTAGAGTATCGCATTTGTTTACGCTATAAAATACTATTATTGATAATTTTTTTTGCAGATGACAATGTTAGCAAAATGAGAGAGGGGAGAGGAGAAGAAGAATAGTATATTGGGGGCATGGATAGCACAAAATATGCATGTTATCTTTTGAAGGCGTGTTTTTGCCATTAATCAAAAGGGTTAATGTGTTTGATAAAATAGTATTTTGAGGAATCATTAACACCCAATTAATCACTTTCATTGCCATTGAATGATAGTAATAATTATTTTATAAATATCAACAATGGATGTCATTATCTATGATGTCCATTTCTCTCCTTGATTTCCCTCAACTAAAACACTCCCTAGTAGTCTCAGGTTATCATTTCAAGATGGTTGAAAAAAGTTCGATTATTATTTCCTAAATAAGGAAAACATGGTTTACTCAAAAGCAAAAGGACCATATTGGATTTGTTTATTGCTCTTATAATCTTTAAACTTTTATATTCCACTGCATACATAATATGTGATTGGGGTTATTTAACTTGTTTAACTATAAATATATTTATGACATTCAAGTGAGAGAAAAAATGAAGTATTTATTTACCAAAAATAATGTGACCACACTGAACTGTACAAGCGAAATACTAGTTATATAGTATTTATTGTCTTTTCTCTCTCTAAATACATCAATATTTTCTCTCTACTTTTTCTCCAACATTTCCTTGCCTAAAAATACTAGGGTTTTAGGTCTGTTTGGTTCTTTAATTCTTCTAGGGTCAATTTCAAATTAGTTTATGAACTTCATATATTTTTCTTTACAGAATATTCTACTGTTGAATGGTATCTTTTGTAGGACTAGTATTGGAAGGAATGATTTATGACTATCAGAATGGATTTTTTCATTAAGCTAATTTAATTTTTCCAAAGATATATTTTCTTGTCCATTTATATATTTATTTTCTAGGATTTTTTGATGAGTAAAAATTCATATAATAATTTTTTAATTGAGGTTTTGAGTTGATTTTTTTGTCTTATTTAAATCCCTTATTTAAAGTTAGTTTATGCTATTTTATAAGGGGTTTTTATTTATGTCGTTCTTTGGTAATCTTTCTTTTAACTTTTATTTATGAGATGACATTTCTGTTCATTTCTTGCTATTTTGTTTCTATAAAATGGATATCATGGTTGAATTTTGTTGAAGAATTTGGTATGGAAAAAATTAATTTTTTTACATATTTGGAAATCTAAATTAATTTTTTTAATATTTGGAAATCTATCTCTGAAAAAAATAAGATGGTAAGAAATGGAGAAAGATAATCCAAATAACATGGATACAAATAGAAAATTTAATTGTTAATGGGAAACCCTAAGGCAAAAAGGACTAAGATGTTTTGAGAAGAAGATGAGAATAATGGTCCAGCAACGTGACTGTAAACCTTAATGCTCCAAGGAGTCATGCTAGAAAAGCTATTATAATGGTGAAAATCTCTTACTTAGATGTGAAAGTGAATGCCCCTGTTATTGAGTCTTATTTATAAGTATGAAGATCAAACAGTTGAGACGTAGAAACAACAAAACTCCTACGCTTGGAAGCAAAAAGAATAAGTAGTCTCAAGTTCTTGATTTTGGTACTGTCGTTGAATCTTTGAGTAGGCCATTAGAGGCTACTTCAAAAATTAGGAATGACGGAAAATTTTTATTGTCTTAAATGAATAATTTAGAACTTTGTTGATTGGTTATTTGGAGAATTAAATCCACTACAATCGCACAATTACTTTGCTGATGTAATGATTTTTCACTTAACAGTTTTATTAAGAAGATTGACACTATCAATCAAAGCTGTGCGAAGTATGGATTTTGTGAAGGACGATGGAATGCTATTTGGAAAATCCAGTACATTTCCTAAAATTGAATCAGATAGATTTCGAAGAAAAATAAATATTGTGGGATCTAAATGAGAGATCTGCATAGAATTAATACTAATATTTGGAATAGCTCTACTTGTTTGATTGTGTTTTTCAAAAGCATATTTTTTTAAAAACTTCAAACACAATTTTTAATTAACTCTTTATCTCAAGAACACATTTATCAGAAAGAATATTTAAAAATGCTATAGTAATATTTCTTAATTAAAAAGACACTCCAAAAAACAACTATCCAAACAAAGTTGTAAGGTGAAAGTAGTTTTCCTCCAAGCTTGATCTTATTAGCAACACTACATAGAGGTTTCTTTAGGTAGAAGAAGTAGAGACAGTAAAAATAGTTTTTGACGACATTTCCTAAAATCCCTAGCTTCTACACAGTTAATGCACAAGGAGTTGTGGAGAGAAATTTAGTTAATTTTATGAGTAATAGCACATTTGAAATTGTTCCATTCAATGTAACACAAACCCAATCAATTTTACAGCTTTTGTTTATTTTTTTTTTGCCATGATATTGTTTTTTTGTTCTCTCTCTTTTTTTAATACTCTTTTTAGTTAAAATTTTGCCTTCCAATTTATTTGCCCAAATAAAATTACTATTTCCAATTATTTTGTGAATAAATTTTACTAATTACCATACAAATTGCCATCTATTCTAATGTTCCCCACTCTTTTATATTCCATGGTATACACAACATGATATTGGGATTTTTTGTGACGACCCAACCTAGGATACTCACCATATCCTTGACTGAGCGCCTGCCTAGCTCTCACTAGGACTCACTAGTCACACTTTCGAAATAGATAAATTTAACATATGGTTACAAACTCAATAATAATTACAAGAGTGTGAGCCATCTAGGCCTCAAATTTACACCACTATAGTGAGCCTATACTATTACAAGTGCCTAATTTCGCCATTCTATCTCGTGCTTAACAGCCTATAAGGAAAACAAATATGACAGGGTGAGCTAGAAGCCCAGTGAGATCCATTTATAAAACCATTTCACATATATTGTGAAAACATTCCTTTCAAAATAAAGTAACACGCAAGAGTAGATCTAGTTCGTCAAGATAAGATAATAACAAATTCCACAAGTAAACAATAGAGGATACAGATGAATCAAGTCAAGCACTGCTCGAGAACATTTTGAGCATATGAAGAACTGGTCAAGTACTGTGCCATGGCAAAAGTCCTAATAATTCTCAAGTCTTGCACGCCAATATTTATTCCGTAGGCCACTTCATGCCAGTTAGTAATCTCGAGAATTACCCAAGTACTTTTCCGTACAACTCCTTAACCTACGAAACCTCCTCGTAGGCCGGTGGATGCCGAGATGCCAAGGCAGCCAATAAGTTGGTGACCAAGCCCACTGTCGACTCAGCCAAATTGGTCATGCAGAAGGTAGGGGCCCAAATCAAGCACGCATGCACAATTACAAGTACACTTTACAAGAACAAGTACTTCTAGTGCGATAAAGTACACAACTGAATTCATAGCAAGTACAAGTACAAGTACATTTAACAATTACAAGTACTTCCCAGTGTGATAAAGTACACAACTGGTTCATAACAAGTTCAAGTGCAATTAACAAATATAATATCAAATCAAGTAACAACAAGTCACATTGTTAAGCTTTTCAACAAGTCACATGATTTTCGTAAAAATCAATGTTAATAGATAAAAAAAATGATTTTAGGACACTCATCGGTATATTAAGATTTTAGGGGTTCTTTCAATGCTCGCTCCTTGAATTGCTCAAATCACCTATTAACTATAGATAAATTACTTAATTATCAAATCAAAGTGAATGAACGAAATATAAAAATTAGAGTATCTTGAAAGAGAAGCTTGTACACGTAGGTCTAACTCTGTTTTCAAAAGCTCAATACCCATGTAAATTAGACTCAATTTAGAACAATTTTTTATGAAGAGAATAAGTTTCAATTCTCCTCATAACCCAACTTAATTTAAGTCACAACTCAATTCAACTACTATCAAGAACACACTTTTAGTCTAACCAAGTAGCAGTTTTCAAGATAGCATAACTTTCAATAGGTAACTCACATGGGTACAATCTTTACATATTTGGGAACTAAAATTGACGTACTACAACTTTCATGAAGGTTATAATTTCATATCTTAACTGGAACAGGTTAAAAATCACACCCAAATTTGACAAATCATCAACCCTGATTGTGCAGGGCTGGACATTTAGTCTAATTTCGTCGAATTCTGGGATTAATCTACAAAGAACTAGGACATGGGGTTATATGGTTGAAAACTTCATTTCAAGGGCTACAAATTTCAGGAGATTATCAACTCAAATTCAAACTAGAACAAGTTCAAAATCAACCCTCAAATTTAGCTCATCACCAACACTATTTTCACAGGGCTGGTTTTCACTCCAATTTGCACAATATCTAGTATCAATCCGTACATAATTGGCATATGAGTGTTATACCATTAGAAATTTATATTAGTCCATTTTCAACCGCAACAAGAATCATTCAAATCCAAGCTTCCTACACAAAGTTATGATTGATCTATCAAAACTGCTCACAGAGAACCGTTATATGAGTTTTTCAATCTACCCAAGTACCTGTATTCAGCTAGCCATAACATTCAGTAGGCGACCCATATCGGAATAATATTTACAAGTTTATAAACTACAATTCAAGCAGTACAACTTCTATGGAGGACACAAATTCATGTCTCAATCATAACATGCTCAAAATTAGCTCAAAACTTTACAAATTATCAGCCTGGTCGTCACACAGTGTTAAAATTTTGGTCAAGTTCTTAATCATTCTGGTGTTAATCTGTAAAGAATCAGGGTATGAGATTTATACATTTGGAAAGCCCTTTGAGTCTAGTTTCTAACACAATAAGAATCACTCAGTTCCATGTTTTCTACACCAAGTTATAACCAATTTACCAATACCATGCAGGGCTGTCTGTGTATACGGGTTTAACTTGCGTTCAAGTTCTCTAACTGTGTATGTCTTTATTTATGTTCAATTCCCTCTTCTATATCGGTAGATACTAAACTTTTAATTGTTTATTTGTCTTCCAATAAGTTTAAGAATGCATTCAACTAACCAGAAAACAAAACCATGAAAGGTTAGCAACCCTGGATTACCTTAAGCTCCTTGCAATCTATGTTTTTCTTCCACTTGCTACTTCTTTAGTTTTCAATCAACAACACTAGGGAATCTTGTGTTTGTAGTTGACGGAATGATTCTAGTTTAGCTTGGTGTCAAGCATCTCAAGTTCTCTCCAAAGATTGCCTCCTCAAGCTTGAAGCTTTCCTCCAATTTTTCGGCTCTTGTTCAAGTTTCTCAATCTTCCTCTCGTTCCTTCACGTGGCCTTGACCCAACTCGTATTTTAGTGGGTGTTAGTTGAACTAGATTTAACTAAACAAATTCAATCCAAAAGTGCCGGCCGAAACTTGAGAAAATTCCCAAGATAGTTTATTATTTTTTTCCACCTCTTGCTTGCTTTCCATCTCCAATCTGCTTCCACCTCATGCTTGCTTATTTTTCGAAGTCTATCCTATCTCTTAAGAGCTAATTAGTCCTTATCCAGCTTTCTTTTCTCATTTTCATTTGCGGGACTTCAGCACTTGTTTAAGAGCAACCAGATTAACCTATCTATCTCACCACGTACACTCCAAATTCTTGCCAATTCAAACTTGTTTAATACTTTCTTTGTCCCGCCACCATTTTGTCCATTTTGGGTCTTTAGTTATCCAAAGATGCTTGGTTAGAATTTATTTCTTGCTAAATTATGTCACTCAAAATAATTATGTAAATGTAATATATACTTTGTTCATAATTAATTCAAATTGTAACATCCCACATGCACTTAGTCTTAGAGTTTGCTAGTGTCACAAATTTAAAGACTAAATTTAGCTAATATAAAATGTAATGAATATCTCACTCTTATTAATCCAAATTATTTTACACATCACACACGCAATTGCACACGGATACAATTTACACTAAGGTTTCTTGGTCTTAGGGTTTAAGGTGCTATAACACAGTGAGTTAATTTTGAATTACTAATGTTACCTATCCAAATTAACCTTAATAATAATATCAACACTCAAATAAATAAATGCTCGGACAACTAAAATTACGTATGGATGCGAATAACCAAGACTTTTATAACTTGTATGATCACTATTAGGTTCGAGGGTTCTCAAGTGTGACAAATTTAATAATTAAAATTGTCCAAATCTATCACTAACACAACTACATATTCTAATACTAATAGTTATGCAAATGAATAATTAAATGCTTAAACCATTAGCATTTTGTAAGCTGACTGCATGCCATCACATGTTTTAAATTTCTTGGACTACAAATATATATATATATATATAAATTTCAATAGAGAAAAACTTTTTATTTGATATACAAAAATATTTATTTACCAAATATATGGTATTTTTTATATCTTCCACAACATATTCATTTTCTATACCAATAAATCTGATGTATTTAGTAGTTCACTGGATTCCTTCCTATATGACCCAATTTTTTAAAGTGTTCTTTATGCATACCCTTAATAGCAACACAATGCAAAAGTTATTTAAGGCGAATATGATAAGGGCAACGAAGCAGTTCGCAAAATCATTTCCTAGTATTCTGGGCTCTAGCGGCAACTAAGTAAATTCTGACACATGTATAAAAACCTTTTAGAATTGTTTCAAGGGATAAATAGTCAACAGAAACTATATAATTTATCACCACTTCCTACTACTGCTTTTGTGAGGTCTGGTTTGGAGAATAGAGAATTAATGAACCCTTAATGCTATTGACATCTACCAAAGTACCTTTCGTACTCGGTGCTCAAAACAAACTAAATTCTAAGCAACATAAAGGGAAAACCATTAGAGTATGTTTTTTGTTTACAATCTTTTGGTATTTGTAATAGATGGCTTTAATATTGAGCTTGTTATGGACTTGTTACTTGTGTACCCGTTGGTTCATAAGTCTATTGTAGACTTATGTAAGGTGTTTTGATGAAACTATAGCGACTGGGCTGTGCCCCAATGTTTGTATTTCCTTTGATTTGTATTTAAAGAAAAAGAAGTAGGAGGTTGCTGTGTTATTATTTCCTAAATAAGGGGGAAACATGCTCAACTTCGAAAGCAAAAGAACCATTAGATTTGTCTATTTTTCTTATAATCTTCAATCTTTCATATTCTACTGCATATATAACATGTGGTTGGAAATCTTTTATTTCTTGGACATTAAATATATTTATAACTTTTAATAGGGGGGAAAAATGAAGTATTTATTTACCAAGATATAAGGTGACCACATGGATTGCACGGGTCAAATACTAGTCACAAGGTACTTTATTGTCTTTTTTTCCTTCTAAAACATGAACAAACTCTCTCTCTCTCTCTCTCTCTCTCTCTCTCTCTCTAGATATATATATATATATATATATGCACATTATTTCCATGCCTAAAATGCTAAAAATTTAGCTTTGTTATGTTCTTTAATTCATCTAGCCAATTTCAATTGTTTCTTATTCGGTGGTAGGTTTTTTGGGACCAGTGGC
>JAMWEH010002268.1:0-14792 GCA_024721245.1 Mitragyna speciosa
CCAAGTGCTACCTAGTATTTAAATACCATGCTATAAATAGGCGGTCGCTGCTCTATCCCCATCATCCATCACAGACTCACAGTGCTCCTACCTAAGTAGCCAATTCCCAAATCCCACAAACCCCATTGTTCAATCCTCCACTCCACAACATATCACCACCTTTGCTATTGTGCGTCTGTCTAAGATAAAGCATTTTGAGTAAGGAAAAGTAAAGGTCAAAAAAAAAAAAAAAAAGAAGAACAAGAAAAAAAGCCAACAAGAAGAGAATTACAGATACGTTAGCGATGATGTTGTCGAACGGAATGTATCCTTCTCCGCACGCGTTGATGAAGCAGTACCACCGCCTCCCAAAATCCCCCAGTCCCATTTTCCGGAACAAGAACTACATCAACAACAGTTCGGTGCTCCTCATCATCAAAGGTGGCGACAAGATTCGATCTTAAAACTTACTGGACTGCCCTCATTAAAGACATCAATCAGAAGCTGGAAGAGGCCACTCCGGTGAGATACCCACACCAAATCTATGAGGCCATGCGTTACTCTCTTCTTGCTAAGGGTGCCAAGAGGGCCCCGCCTGTCTTGTGCGTTGCCTCCTGTGAGCTCTTCGGCGGCAACCGTCTTGCCGCCTTCCCAACCGCCTGTGCTCTTGAAATGGTCTGCTTAACTTAATTTTCCATATCTATCCCTTTTTTTTTTCTTAATGCTTCCCAGGCCTTGCTTTTTAATGGTTACGTTTTGCTGAATTAGACCAGTAAGGATGAGTACAGCATTCGGATTATTGAACCTTTTCTTGGATTATGATAGATCATATTAGTACATTGATGTGGGATAGGGTCAATGTTGTTTTATGAGATTTTGATTGAAAAATATTATAGAATAGTTGTTTGCTGCAAATGACATGGAACCATATGTTGGGCAAAGTACTAAATTATTTTGGTTCTGTTTCTAAAGTTTAAGCATGATAGTTGACCCAAGAATTGGTCAGAGGGCGCAGAAGTCTCCTGAAATTTGCTGATGGGTGTAGAGCTCATTTCCGCAAAGACTTAGGTGAATTCTAAGCTCTGCAGATGAATATGATCAACGGGCTCAATTATTTTGGCCCGCAAAGTTGTTAACCCATGATTATGACCTAAATTTTAACAGTGGTTGACTGTGACACCGATAGGCTTGTCTTTGAGAAATTTAGTGATAGACTTTGTGCAATGCTGCAAATTTGACACCATTGGAACACTAATTTCGTGCTCTGACCACGAACCAATCTCCTTATAAAGATAGAAATCACAATGAGCCAATCCAACTTGCAGAGTTAAAGGTCATTTGAGAAGTTAACAATAGAATTCAAATGAATTTGTTGTTTTGTAACTAGCACATTAGTTGCAGAAAATTTT
The DNA here is from genome assembly GCA_024721245.1 of Mitragyna speciosa. NCBI lineage: Eukaryota > Viridiplantae > Streptophyta > Magnoliopsida > Gentianales > Rubiaceae > Mitragyna > Mitragyna speciosa. The sequence continues at coordinate 1,389 of JAMWEH010002268.1, forward strand.
TTCCATGATTTTGGATATTTATTTCTCATTCCCTATCTTCTGCGAGCAACTGCTGCCAGGTTCATGCTGCTTCCTTGATTCATGATGACTTGCCGTGCATGGACGATGATCCATCCAGAACGAGGTCAACCGTCAAACCACACAAATATACGGTGTTGATATGGCGATATTAGCTGGTGATGCTTTATTCCCACTTGGATTCCACCACATAGTTTCTCACACGCCAACTGATCTTGTACCTGAGACTCGCCTCCTCAAGGTTATTGCAGAGATTGCACGATCTGTGGGATCAACTGGAATGGCTGCTGGTCAGTTCCTCGACTTGGATGGTGGACCGAATGCGGTTGATTTTGTCCAGGAAAAGAAATTCGGCGAAAATGGCAGAGTCCTCTGCTGTTTGTGGAGGTCTCTTAGGTGGTGCTTCAGATGAGGAACTCCTAATCCTCAGAAACTATGGTCGTGCTGTTGGTGTGCTATATCAGGTCAGAAATGATATATTTGAAGCGAAAATACAGACTGAAGACAATGATGAGGAGAAGAAGAAGAGAAGCAAGAGTTATGTAGGAGTATATGGTATGGAGAAGGCTATGGAAGTGGCTGAGGATCTCAAAGCCCAGGCCAAGAAAGCGTTAGATGGCTTAGACAATATGGTACGAAGTTACTCCCATTACACAATTTTGTGGATTATGCAGACGACAGAGGTTTTAGTCTTTGATGTTGAACTGGTTTAGAGGGTAATAGCAGTATTGTTATGGTTATAGTCAATGTGTGCGTAGTGATGATATTGTGTACTAGTTTTTTAATCCACCTCAAGTTGACTAAATAAACATCGGCAGTTGCTTCTTCTATTAGTTAGTGCTAAAATTTTCTGCAGTTCAATGAGGTTTCAGACTAATTTAGGCTGAATGTTTGATTCTTGTGCCTCGTGCCTTGTGATTCTTGTGCTTGCAATGGACACAGAAGCGAAAATAAAGAAAAAAATAAGGAATGAATGAAATCAAGAACATGCCATAATTCTGGTGTATAAAATTAAAATTCGGATAAAACAGCCCAAAGTCAGAAGCTGAAACAAGGAAGCAAATTCGTCGGTCTTCCCTCTTATGTCAGAATAAGTGCCATGTCCCTTGATTATTTGCACGATTCAAAGATCAGGTCGGTTTATGTAGTTCCCCTTTGCTCAAGGGTTAATTGGCATGAAGGAATCCAATAGTTACAAACGCTGGGAGGTTGGTTTATTTATTCCATCAAAAAATATTACCATTTTCTACTAACGTAAGTGCAATATTTTGGTTATCTAATGCGTACAATTCGTATTTATTTTAAGTGTTATATGACTCCACCAAGAGGTCGGGGTTCGAATTCCATTAATATCAATACTCCACCTCTTTTGTAATAGTGTAGGATTTATAAAAAAAAAAAAACAAATTTATTTATCTCTTTCAAAATGCTATTACAAATTTTGTTGTACGACTGATTTTATACCATTACGGGAAGATAAATAATTAACCTACTTTTAAGTGTTCCTCTATTAGGGCTCTGCGGATATTAGGGCTCTGCGGATGGTTGTTAAATTGTTTCAAATTTTTTACTTTTACTATTTATTCTTAACATAATATACAATTCAACGCCAATTACTAACCAACAATCCTGTACAAGACAGTACAATTAATAGTATGAATAAGCAGGGATAATATCGTAACAGAGGCAATCACAAGTTTAGGTTAAAAAAAAAAAGCAAATGAAAATAAAAAACATGATTTGATGATAAATTATTTTGCTTGCCCTCAAAGAAAAACAAAAGAAAAAGGAAAGAATAATAATAATAATAATAATAATAATAAAATAAATAAATAAATAACTAAAAGATTGCTTTTGCTCCGTTTTCGGGGCTAAAATGCTTGCTTCGCTCATTCAAGTCGGACCCAGTACAAATACTTGTATCAACAAGTAGATAACCCATCTTTTACAAATTATATTTAAAAAAAAAAAATGGCGAACCCACCGGAGCCCAAGCCGAATCCATCGCAGAACCTGATGATCCTCCCGTCGGCTCTGATCGCCACCATCATGACAAAGCTGGACGTGGCCTCCATTTGCTCCGCCGCATCCACTTGCCGGACCTTCCACTCCTGCGCCTCCCATATCCTCTCTTTCATCCCCAACTTTCATCTCCTCGTAAGTCCCGCCACACATACATACATACATATTTCCTGTTGTATTTGAAGATTTGATTTTAAGGTTGCTGATTAAGGTTTCCTTAATTGAAAGGACATTGGGCTGTCAATTGATTTGTTGAGACCGTTATTGATGCCTTCGAACCCTTATCTTCGGAGCCTGCAAGTTGACTGCACTCGACTTGACGATTCCTCTTTCGATTATCTACTTCGCCCCTCTTTGCAAGAGCTTTCCCTCCACAATTGTGCTGATTTTACCGGGAAGCTTCTTTCTCGTATTGGCCAAAGATGCAAAAGCCTCAGGTGGTGTTATCCCCCCCCCCCCCCCCCCCCCCCCCCCCCCCCCCAAAAAAAAAAAAAAAACCCAATTTAAGTAAACTTGATGTGGATTTTTGTTGATTTTTTTATCTGGAAGTAGAAATTCTTCTGCTTTATTTTAAAGTTTCGGCCTTTCTGATTGTTTGATTTGTAAAGAGTTGTGTGTATGGTGGATTCTTTCCAATGTTAAGGGACTGTATTATTAGCTTTGCTGTTTTTTTCGGTTTTCTGTTCAGGTTTTTGTACTTGAGTTCACTGGCTGAGAAAAGAGGGAGGTCAATTGATGTATCTGATCTTGAGGAATTACTCCTTGGTTGCACTCAGTTGGAAGTAAGGTTTCATTTGCCCAAGTGGCTTTCTGTGAAATCTGAAAAATCAACTAACGATAAGCAAGACTTAAAAGCATAATTTATTGGCATTCTCGCATTTGATCTTAGCTACGAGATAAATTTGAACTTCTTGTAAAGAAATACCTCATGAATGTGTTCACTAGCTTTATTTAAGGTGGTATTTGCCTGTTTAATGGTTTGAAAAAGGTAAGAGATTTTTATTTTTATTTTTATTTTATTTTTTGTTTTGGAGAGAGAGAGAGAGAGAGAGAGAGAGAGAGAGAGAGATTAGACGGCTTCTTTTAAGTGGCTAATCTGTACTGATGTCAATTTTTCCTACTTTGTTATATACTATTTGTTGGTCCAGCTTGTGAGTTCTCCAGCTTTTTAGTGGATCCTCCTGGTAGTCGCTTTATGTAATATTTTCCTGTTCCATAAGTTCTGCATTCTACCTTATCAGAGGCCTTTTCCCTGATTTTGCTTCCACAGTACTCATTAAGAAATGCAGTTGCAGATTCACATTATGGGGAAAATTTTGAAAAGATCTCTATCATATGCGCATTAATCTTTTATCTGTGGATGAGTGCAAATTTCCTTAGATTTTCATTATACTATGTATGCCCCAACTTATTTACCATTTTGCACAGAATCACATGGTCGTATTCCAGTGCTTTATTTGCTACATAGTCCAGTTAAGTTTCTGACCCCATAGAAATGAATGGGGAACAAGTCCATTTGAACTAAAAGCTTGAAGTTGTAATATTACAAGTTCTATATGATTGTTAAATATCATTTGCTTAAAAGGAAATTCATGACTTGTGGCCTTTCTTTCATTGAGAATATTGCCGAAGAAGGGAGGACTGAGGAGTCTGTATTCAAATAATTGCATGACTAATTGAGCATGTGATTGTTGTATTCAAGTATTTCACTAATCTGAGATTTTATAGAAAATATGAGCTAAAAATGGGATAGCATCAAATTCAAGTTGATTCTAGAAAAAATCCTTCCTAAACCTCATGTTGCTCGCTGAATGATTTGGCTATTAAGCTTCCATAGCACTCCATTGGTAGACTAATATTTTGTCGGTCACATATCACTGTAGGACCTGTTTAGAGTCCTCTATTACATGGTTAAATGATATTTTTGGAGTTGCATTCAGTTGGATGTCTGGGCTGAGGCCACTGGTCAAGTCCAATAAATTGGGAAAAGTGAATACTTTTGAGGTTGAGAAGTTGTTGGTGTCAACATGTGCTCTGTATTTTCCACGGAGAGAGAGAGAGAGAGAGAGAGAGAGAGAGAGAGAGAGAGAGAGAGAGAGAGAGAGAGAGAGAGAGAGAGAGATTTTTTTTTAAAAATTTTTGCGACATATTTAGATATTTTTGCTTACCTTATTTCCATCAGTTTAACTTTTAGCGATGGGGTTGTGTTTTTTTTTTTTGGCAGTCACTGATCCTAATGTTCGATGTATCTATGTTTGTGCGACACAATTTTGCTCGTGTGTGGGCTTTGGCAACTTCAAAACTTGTTTCACTTGAAATAGGATTCATTTCTTCAATAATGGTGACTGAATTGCTTAGCCCTGCTATTGGCCTGCATCAATCATCACATCATTTCCAGCCATCCATTTTCCCAGGCATACAGAAACTAAGCTTGTCAGTGGACTACATCACGGACACCATGGTTAGTATGATATCTGAAAGTCTTGCCTCATTAACCCATTTAGACCTTCGGGATTCGCCAATTATGGAACCAAGGGTTTCATTTGATCTCACCAACATTGGTCTTCAACAAATTAATCCTCATGGAAAACTGAAGCACCTTTCTTTAGTACGAAGCCAAGAAATTTTCCCTACATACTTCAAGCGTGTAAATGATCTGGGGATCCTTCTTATGGCTGACAAATGCTCAAGCATGGAAAGCATTAGCCTTGGTGGCTTTTGTCAGGTTACAGATACAGGTTTCAAAACACTTCTGCATTCATGTGCAAACTTATATAAGCTTCGGGTGTCTCGTGGTAACCATCTTACTGATCTCATTTTTCATGACATCACTGCAACTTCCCTTTCTTTAACACATGTCAGCTTGAGATGGTGTAATCTGTTAACAAACTTTGCTGTTACTCGATTGGCTTCCAACAAAGGTTTGATTGTTCTTGACCTAAGGGATTGTAGAAACCTGGGGGACGATGCCCTTCAAGCAATCAGCACTCTTCCTAAGTTAAAGACATTACTGATAGATGGTTCTGATATTACTGATATGGGATTGTGCCACTTAAGCAAGGGTATGTCAAGTTCGCTTGTTTCATTGTCTTTACGAGGATGTAAGAGGCTTACAGACAAGGGCATCTCTTTTTTGTTTGACGATTTTTCAAATCGGGGACTTAGAGAATTGGATCTGTCAAATCTTCCTAACCTCTCAGACGCTGGCATGCTGTTGCTTGCAAAAAGTCATGTCCCAATTTTTGAACTACGAATACGGCAATGTCCTCTTATAGGTGATACTTCAGTTATGGCTCTGGCCTCAATGAAGGTTGATGAAAATGGGTGGCAGGGTAGCAGCTTAAGGTTGTTGGATCTTTATAACTGTGGGGGAATTACACAAATTGCATTCCGGTGGTTGAAGAAGCCTTACTTCCCAAGATTGAGATGGTTGGGTGTTACTGGAAGCTTGAACAGGGATCTTGTTGATGCCTTGACTAGGAATAGACCATTCTTGCATGTTGCTTTCCGCGGTGAGGAGCTAGGGATGGACCAGTCGGACAATTTAGATGATCTCGACATTCATGATCATGAGGAAGTTGATGAACTTGAACGGTGGCTTCAGGAAGGAGGGAATGAGAGTGATGAAGAGATGGAAGAAGCTGAAAATATTGGAGTGCTCCCAGATTGATCTTACATTGTTATTTATCAACTTTTCAGGTTCTTCTTTTATGCGGATGTGTAGAAGTGGATGACATAAAAAGTCTGAATGTGGGCTGTTGAGGGAAAATGAAGAGTGATTAAAGAGAAGGAACAAGTTGAGAACTGCGGGGATGTTTTCTTCACCCAATATGTGTTTATAAAATATTGGGCTATTAGTTGTACAGATTTAAAATCCTAGTTAGCAGCGATGCTTGGAATGTTGTTCTATGTAACTTTGGTTTCTTTGTGAACCGTGTACCAAAATGCTTGTGCGGGTTGTGCATTTGCAAACATTAACAATTCGTTTCGGCGATTGACATTGGGAATCTAGTATGCAAATGCGCATGGTAGGCTGGCATCGTGTGGGAGCGGCGCACAATATTTACCTAGCCGTACTTGGCAATGAAACATGAGATCTACCCAGTCAAAACTTGTATTGCCTATATGTCGCTGACCCTGTCTAGTCCTATGTTCTGCCAAAGCTTAGCTCGTATAGACATCAAATTTACGAAGGACCGGATCGTATAATCTGGTGCACCAAAATCATCAATAAAATTTGAGGCGACGAAACCTTTGGTATCTCAGTCTCTATTTTACTAAAAACCATACGTTAGATCTTGTGATGGAAATTGCATGCACAATGATTGATTGTTTATTTCGAGTGCGCACAAATTTTCTCATACAAAATGAAATGCGTAACCGACTTAGAAATCAATACAATCCACTATCTCAATTTTTTTTTTTGTGGTAATACACTATCTCAAGATTTTGTTTTCTCATCTTCGAAGCCTGGAGATTCAGTCCTAATAAGTTAATAACAGGTTCTTTGATACCTCTAACAAAAGGGTTTTTCTTCTTCAATAATCACAAGTTTTGACCTTTTCGTTTTTTTCTGTAAGCGAGTTTTTTCTCCTTTATTATTATTATTTTTTAATAAAGTACATTTTTGGAACGGGACTACTCAAATAGACAGTAGAAATGATGTTACAGTAATGGTCCCCGGCACAATTACATCATGATGATAAAGAGCACACAGTCACGGCATGCCATTATGTGGGTCAAGAAATCGTATATACGGATCAAACTTTTCCCCGCATTAACACGGAGGAGGCTTCAGGTCAAACTCCTCTATCTTTTCATTTTTTTTTCTTTTTGAGGAAATGAAATGTCATTCTCTCATTGATTCAAAATCAACCATGTTCTCATCGTACCATCTTCCCTAACTTGATTTTGTTGTTAATTTTGTTTATATTTGTCTCGCGGGAAATTAAGGATGTTTACTATTTACTATTACCAGTATCTTTAACTTCACTATTTACAGGCTATGCTTTTGAATTTTTTTTTTTTTTTTAACGTGCAGGCGTCATCTGCCATGGCGTGTTGGCACGTACGACCTAATAATACCATTTGCTCGTCTCATCCTTATCTGAATATATAGTATACATACTTTAACAAGGAGAGTAGATAAGTCAACGTACGTATTCTCGTCCAACATGTGCAAAAATGGCAAACATGAATTGTGTCGCCTGGCAACCACTTATGAATGAAACATCATATTGTTTCTTCGTTGTATAAACATCTATAAATATATCCACCACAGCGATTTTTAGAACCAGCATGGACATAACCAGATTACATTACTGGATGGAAACCTATTGCATGCTTATAACTTAGGATCATAACTCACACATACTGAAGAATAATCCCGTGAATTAACAAATGCGATCACTATTGGTCCCATATCATAAAAATAATCAGATAATCACATCAAATTAGCGAATATAATTCAACAATAATTAAGTTAGATTGATATTACCTCTATCACATTATAAAATGTGAAATATTTTTTGTACTGTGGAAGTTGATGATCACGAATTTGACAGCTACTATGAAGTTCGGTAGGGCTGAGGCGCGTAGTATGCTCTCTTTAAAACGATTCGCGCCCCTACAGATTTAATTCCAGCGCTGTAGGTCACAACGCGTCACCTCCAGGATACAACAGCCCAACTCATGGTTGTCGCTTCTCTTTGATCTGCACAACTAAGAGAAACACAGAAGCTTTCCACACACCTTACTTTTGCCCAAAATTATACTTATAGAATTTTGAATAATTCTTATTGAAAGATATATTTTGAACTCTTTAAAATCCTCATATTTATAGGTTGAAAGTTTAGGAATATTAATTGTACAATAATTAGAGTAAAATAACTTAAATATTATATAAGTAAATTTATGTTACAAAATATAATTATATAACAGTCAAAATAATAATAATATGCCCGTTCTGATCGTTATTATTCTTAACACTCCATAACGGTCAAATTTTAATTACAATAATATTATGACCATTATAATCAATTATTAATACAACCGTTATAATGGTTATAAAAACTCCTTAATTATATAGTCAAAGGTAACTAAAAACAATTAAATAATTCCATAATATGTGTATTTTTATTAAAATACTCCAACAATCACAATTTCTGTGGTATTATATCTATCAATCCATTAGTAGACTAGTTCTGTAGAGCTAGAATCGGTTTGTAAAACAGGCAAAAGCACACAAGTCACTGTCTTTCTTTATGTAAATTAACAATCTATAACAATGAGAATACATCAAGCTAACAGACAAGTATCAACACCATGTGTCTATCAACGTATGGACTCGTTATAATAAAATATTACAAGATGTCCTATACATGATATCCTCGTGTAAAAAGGATTGAAGAATGCATTTGACTGTGAGAGAGAAGAACTGGTTCCTTGATCATTTTCATTCGATTATCCAATCTTTTGCATGTAGCCAAAACAATTTTGCTAAACCCAAAAGGAGAGAAACAAATAAAGGCTGGTACTACTGAACGACTGCAAGGATACTCGACGTAATAATCAACAAGGTGCAAGTTTCCAAGAAGGAGCTCGAGGAAGGGATTCCTAAATCTCTTTATTCCACATTGTCGTTTAATATTTTGACCTTTGCTTTGTCTTTATTAAACCAAGAAAGAAAGGATGAAAACAAGAAAAATTGTACCAGAAAGACAGTAATTAAAAACAACTTGATAATATTCATAACTGCATCTGCATGCAACCATTAATAAATCCATGTTTTGGATTGGAAGTAAATTATGATATCTGGTGTCCAGGTTCAATGAACTCGTATTTTGGATTGGAAGTAAATTATGATATCTGGTGTCCAGGTTCAATGAACTCGTAAACCCGTCTAGATTCAGTGAATATAAATCACAAAAAGCTCTAATAAGTAACCTAGAAGTGATATAATCTACGGAGATTAAATAAGATTATCATATTAATTACATCCATATATAGTTGTTAATTTAAATATTTTTGAATTGCATCGACGGTGGAAGGGACCATTAGAGACTAACTGAGGATCCAACGCGCATTTGAAGATGATAAGAAGGCAACTTTTTACCATTTATCTTTCTTTCATTTTTGTCAGAGCAAGAATTCTTACCGCTACAAATGTGCTCATTTAAGTTCCAATAGATATACACCTTCTGCAAGCATTGCTTCAATCAACTATAGAACTTTTTTTATAATAAAACCACTTTTGCCACTAAATTTTCATGGTTTTTAGTGTCAATTTATGTTGATCATTCCCATTAATTTGCCTCCGTCTCAGATAGGAAGTGCATTATGGATTATCGAGTTAATTTATCACTTTACCTTGTTTCATTAGGGCCTGCTCTGTATTTAATTAGAATATGAGCATTTCTATTAACTAGAAAGTGTGTCTCGTTAAATTTTAATCTTTTGAAACAACAAATGATGAATTAATCTAAATACTCCTCAAATTTACCATCGAAACAAGAAAAGTATCTTCGGGGTATTTCGAACAAGGATGGCTTCCTACACAAGAAACTGGTTAACAGTAATAAAATGAGTCCTTGAAACATATTGGTACATAATTTTATCCACCAGAAATCCTTTGGGTCCCAGAACGCAAAGAAATCATTGTAGCCACTAGATAGAAGAGGGGCCGGGCCCCACAGTTGAAACGACTATCCCCACAAGTTACAAGTGCCGAGGATGAAGATAAACTAAAATAATGAATTCAACTCCAAACTCGAAAATGAAAGAAGGATTAGGTTGTCATGTCAGCATGGTTTGTTTTCTAAAACGTAAGCGGTTCACGCCGGTCACCTCCTACAGGATACATCCTGATCCGATCGACCCTATTTTCTTCTGACTAGCTAGCTAATAATACCTACCTTGTTCCGATGAAGAAAAACACCATCCCACGTTGGTTTGACCTGACCTGACTTTATGTAGGCAAATATTCATTTAACTTACTGATGTAGCCTATTTAATCAATTCAGTAGATTCATTTTGAAGAGAAAAGATTAGACTGGAAGAACGTAACAATTAAGTTCTAACAGTCTAATTTTGATTTTTCTGTAAATTTTTTTTTAAATTTTGACTCATAAAGATAACTAATTAGTTTTACGAACATTGTCCTCATAGAAAACAACTTCTTAATTAGCATATCATGTAACATTTACGTTTTTGAAAGAGGATTTACTATTGCATATTCATTTGTCTGTAAGTCAAAGTTTAAATGTTACTCTAATTTATGTATTTATCTGCATAGATTGGCAGTTTGCTTTCTTCTGTTGTTGTACATTTTGAACAATGTTGCATGAAGTTGACCAAATTAACTATATATCAAATTCACATTGTTGATTTTGATTTGAGTTTTTTAAAAGAACGAGGTTCATGATTCAATGCAAAAAGAAATTGGACAAGAATCAAATCCGGAATATCCATTCTTTCACTAGCCATTCAGTTTTACATCCGTAAAGTATTAGGGTTTGTTGGGTCAGCTTGGATAAGATTTTTGTACACATAATCCCTTAAAATAAAATACTCCTCACGTACAAGTAAAGTAATTTTAAAATGAAAAAAAAAAAAAGAAATAATGAGGACTGAAGACTTGGAACTTGGAAGTGGCATATTCCAGCGGCAGCTAGTCGCTTCGTGCGCTGCCAGTTCCTCCCCCGATAATATATGCTCCCGAATATAACCGACCTTTGGTTGCATCCGAGAGCCACTTTACCCACGTCAGCTATCTATCCATATTCAGTTGAGTTGTCGTCCATCTCTTCGCGGAGTTCTGTCTTAATAGTTTTCCAGAGCTTTAATTCTTTTTTTGAGACATTGGTGATCTAAAATCAAATTTTCATCACTTTGTGGGGGTAGGCTGGTATCCATGTAGCTCCTTCCATTCCATTAGCTGTTTATTATAGTAGTTTTTTCTATTCTACTGAGTCTTTTTTTATGATATTAACGTTTGGATCTACTAACCATGCATGCCTTGTAGACTCACAAAGCGTATTAACACATCCTTCCACGTTTATCATGTTTCAGTGCGTATGTTATTTTAAGGCTTCCTGTCCTGACCTCTCTAATGATATGATTATATAATTCCATATTGAAAAAACGAAGAACATGTAATCCCTTTGCCGAACAAGCTCTATTGGTTACCGAAGAAAGAATTCTGATAATGCACGAGGGATTAGTGTTTTTGTTTTATTTGGGGAAAAAAAAAAAGGAAAAGGATTAATGTTATAAAAAAAATGAAAAAAAGGGTCAAATAATTCTCAGCCTCATAAGCCAGCATCAACACAAAATGGAAAAAGATACTACTCCACTCACGCACCTCTCTCTCTCTCTCTCTCTCTCTCTCTCTCTCTCTCTCTCTCTCTCTCTCTCTCTCTCTCTCTCTCTCTACCTGCACGATTATGTGGCATTTCACATAGTTCTCATGAACCTTTTTTTTTCCCTCTTAGACGTGCCATGCAATTGCACATGCTCGCTCCGGGTCGATTCGACTTAAGATGGTACCAAGTTAAAAAAAGGTCGTGAATACACTATCTAGTTTTACTTCTGATTTATAGATTGAAATATGTTCAGACACTTCACTTGGGAATTAGGATTAGGCCTAATTAATTTAAGTCTTCGATTAATTAATCTACGTACGCATGATTAGAGAGCTCAATAATAAGTAGCAGAAGCAGAAATGAGAAAGGAGAGGAGGGGGGGGAGGGGGGGGGGGGGGGGGGGGGGGGGGGGGGAGCTAATTGTGCAAGCGGCATGCATGGCCTGGGAAAGCAGCGGAACCCAATCACACTGCCATCCATTCGTTGAAATTAGTACAGCAGTTGTTATCATCGTGGGGGATCTGGTCTTTGTATGCCCTAACAAATTCGCGGTGATTTCACATTATACTATTAATTCTCTAAAAAAAATTATATTATTAATTAATAATCGATTTAGTACCATTTATTTTTTTCTATCCTCATTGCAGTCATAAAAATGTATCAATTACGAGGCTAACAGGTGAAAAGAAATTTGATTGATTAATTGACTAATAAATAAAATAAGGTAAAGAGGAAGATAAAGAATTCCGGATTCGCAATTGATGAAATCCACGAGGGCGCGCGTGAGTAAGATTGCCCAACATTACCATTAAACTCTTCCTCCTCAGTTCCTTGTATACACCACCAACTCACCGAACAAACAAACAAAAACAAACCCATCCCTACTCCCCTCCCACCACAGTCCTATAGTAAACATATATATATATGAACCAATGAACGATCCTAAGAAGAAGAGATCAAAACAAAAGGCTACGTGCGTATTAGATAGATATACACTGCCTGCAGATCACACGGAGTATTACGGATATTCTACATTTCCTTTTTGAGTTTTCGCGAATCCCGTTTTTTATCACTGTGTATGATCTTGTGCTCTTCTTGTTGCGGAAAGTTGTCGGATGTTTTTTCTTTTTTTTTTTTTCAGCCTTCTTTTCTTTCTAAAATCCAAATGATGATGGAAGCAATCGGGAGTTGCAGTGGTAGAGTGGTGCAGTCCAATAATATTAATGAAAGGCAACAGAGGAAGAAGGTGGAGGTTTATAAGGAGGTGCTTGGGCGGCTCAAGGAGTCTCGCCACCCTGAGACCCAAACCCCTGGCTTCGATCATCAACTTTGGTCCCACTTCAATCGTCTCCCCACCCGGTACTCTTCCCCACCCCCTCTTTTTCTTTCTTTACTATTATTAGAGAACTAATGCATATTGGCATCATTAAAAAAAAAAAAAAAAAGCGCACACACACACCCACACATACTTCTAAATGCATGTCAAAATTCCACTTTTCCATGGAAACATGAATGACTCAAGTCATCGGTTTTTTCATCATCTTTTTGGAATTTTCTTACAATTTGGTTTAGAATCTGGCTTCTGCTAGTTTTTTTTTTTTTTTTTCAAGGAAAAGAAATCAATTTCATGGTAAATACTACTTGTTCCTTTTTAGTTCTCCAGATTCGAGAGCAATAGTGGACTTCTCACTTCCCTCTTTCATTCCATTGTATTAGGATCGGCCCTACTAAATTAGTTATTACTAGCATTTAATTGACGTGTTAGGTGTTTCTGCAATGAAGGTATGCTTTGGATGTGAATGTGGAAAGAGCTGAAGATGTTCTCACCCACAAGAGCTTACTGCATCTGGCCCATGATCCTGTTAATCGGCCAGCTTTTGAGGTGCGCCTGGTCCAGGTACTCGTTCTTCCTTCTTAGGTTATTTTCTGGTGGTGAATCATTAGTTCCTCCGCTTCAACTGAGTCAGACATCTGGCATCTTCATCGGTCTTGCATGCTTTTA
>JAMWEH010002412.1:0-28311 GCA_024721245.1 Mitragyna speciosa
AACTTTGCATTCATCAACCTTGGCAGCCCAAGGTCATGCATCCGTCCAGCAGCCTGGTCGGCATCTTTTATTTATGTTTCAAGTCTGGCAGCCTAGACCTTGCATTTTATGACTCCTGGCAGCCCAGGATCATTTATTTACTTTCTCAAGTTGGCAGCCCAACTTTGCCATCATCACCTTGGGCAGCCCAGGTCATGCATCCGTCCAGCAGCTGGTCGGCATCTTTTATTTATGTTTCGAGTCTGGCAGCCCAGACCTTGCATTTATGACTCCTGGCAGCCCAGGATCATTATTTACTTTCTCAAGTTGGCAGCCCAACTTTGCACTCATCAACCTTGGCAGCCCAAGGTCATGCATCCGTCCAGCAGCCTGGTCGGCATCTTTTATTTATGTTTCGAGTCTGGCAGCCCAGACCTTGCATTTATGACTCCTGCAGCCCAGGATCAATGTATTTACTTTCTCAGTTGGCAGCCCAACTTTGCATTCTCAACCTTGCAGCCAAGGTCATGCATCCGTCCAGCAAGCCTGGTCGGCATCTTTTATTATGTTCGAGTCTGGCAGCCCAGACCATTGCATTTATGACTCCTGGCAGCCCAGGATCATTTATTTACTTTCTCAAGTTGGCAGCCCAACTTTGCACTTCATCAACCTTGGCAGCCCAAGGTCATGCATCCGTCCAGCAGCCTGGTCGGCATCTTTTATTTATGTTTCGAAGTCTGGCAGCCCAGACCTTGCATTTATGACTCCTGGCAGCCCAGGATCATTTATTTACTTTCTCAAGTTGGCAGCCCAACTTTGCATTCATCAACCTTGGCAGCCCAAGGTCATGCATCCGTCCAGACAAGCCTGGTCGCATATTTTATTTATGTTTCCGAAGTCTGGCAGCCCAGACATTGCATTTATGACTCCTGGCAGCCCAAGGATCATTTATTTACTTTCTCAAGTTGGCAGCCCCAACTTTGCACTTCATCAACCTTGGCAGCCCAAGGTCATGCATCCGTCCAGCAACATGGTCGGCTTCTTTTATTTATGTTTCGAGTCTGGCAGTCCCAGACCATTGCATTTATGACTCCTGGCAGCCCAGGATCATTTATTTACTTTCTCAAGTTGGCAGCCCAACTTTGCACTTCATGAACCTTGGCAGCCCAAGGTCAATGCATCCGTCCAGCAACCTGGTCGGCATCTTTTATTTATGTTTCAAGTCTGGCAGCCCAGACATTGCATTTATGAATTCCTGGCAGCCCAGGATCACTTATTTACTTTCTCAAGTTGGCAGCCCAAACTTTGCATTCATCAACCTTGGCAGCCCAAGGTCATGCATCCGTCCAGCAGCCTGGTCGGCATCTTTTATTTATGTTTCGAGTCTGGCAGCCAGACATTGCATTTATGACTCCTGCAGCCCAGGATCATTTATTTACTTTCTCAAGTTGGCAGCCCAACTTTGCATTCATCAACCTTGGCAGCCCAAGGTCATGCATCCGTCCAGCAGCCTGGTCGGCATCTTTTATTTATGTTTCAAGTCTGGCAGCCCAGACATTGCATTTATGACTCCTGGCAGCCCAGGATCATTTATTTACCGTTTCAAGTTGGCAGCCCAACTTTGCATTCATCAACCTTGGCAGCCCAAGGTCATGCATCCGTCCAGCAGCCTGGTCGGCATCTTTTATTTATGTTTCGAGTCTGGCAGCCCAGACATTGCATTTATGACTCCTGGCAGCCCAGGATCATTTATTTACTTTCTCAAGTTGGCAGCCCAACTTTGCATTCATCAACCTTGGCAGCCCAAGGTCATGCATCCGTCCAGCAGCCTGGTCGGCATCTTTTATTTATGTTTCAAGTCTGGCAGCCCAGACCTTGCATTTGATGACTCCTGGCAGCCCAGGATCATTATTTCCGTTTCAAGTTGGCAGCCCAAACTTTGCATTCATCAACCTTGGCAGCCCAAGGTCATGCATCCGTCCAGCAACCTGGTCGGCATCTTTTATTTATGTTTCGAGTCTGGCAGCCCAGACATTGCATTTATGACTCCTGGCAGCCCAGGATCATTTATTTACTTTCTCAAGTTGGCAGCCCAACTTTGCATTCATCAACCTTGGCAGCCCAAGGTCATGCATCCGTCCAGCAAGCCTGGTCGGCATCTTTTATTTATGTTTCGAGTCTGGCAGCCCAGACATTGCATTTATGACTCCTGGCAGCCCAGGATCATTTATTTACTTTCTCAAGTTGGCAGCCCAACTTTGCATTCATCAACCTTGGCAGCCCAAGGTCATGCATCCGTCCAGCAGCCTGGTCGGCATCTTTTATTTATGTTTCGAGTCTGGCAGCCCAGACCTTGCATTTATGACTCCTGGCAGCCCAGGATCATTTATTTACTTTCTCAAGTTGGCAGCCCAACTTTGCATTCATCAACCTTGGCAGCCCAAGGTCATGCATCCGTCCAGCAAGCCTGGTCGGCATCTTTTATTTATGTTTCGAGTCTGGCAGCCCAGACATTGCATTTATGACTCCTGGCAGCCCAGGATCATTTATTTACTTTCTCAAGTTGGCAGCCCAACTTTGCATTCATCAACCTTGGCAGCCCAAGGTCATGCATCCGTCCAGCAGCCTGGTCGGCATCTTTTATTTATGTTTCGAGTCTGGCAGCCCAGACCTTGCATTTTATGACTCCTGGCAGCCCAGGATCATTTATTTACTTTCTCAAGTTGGCAGCCCAACTTTGCACTTCATCAACCTTGGCAGCCCAAGGTCATGCATCCGTCCAGCAGCCTGGTCGGCATCTTTTATTTATGTTTCGAGTCTGGCAGCCCAGACCTTGCATTTATGACTCCTGGCAGCCCAGGATCATTTATTTACTTTCTCAAGTTGGCAGCCCAACTTTGCATTCATCAACCTTGGCAGCCCAAGGTCATGCATCCGTCCAGCAAGCCTGGTCGGCATCTTTTATTTATGTTTCGAGTCTGGCAGCCCAGACATTGCATTTATGACTCCTGGCAGCCCAGGATCATTTATTTACTTTCTCAAGTTGGCAGCCCAACTTTGCATTCATCAACCTTGGCAGCCCAAGGTCATGCATCCGTCCAGCAGCCTGGTCGGCATCTTTTATTTATGTTTCGAGTCTGGCAGCCCAGACCTTGCATTTTATGACTCCTGGCAGCCCAGGATCATTTATTTACTTTCTCAAGTTGGCAGCCCAACTTTGCATTCATCAACCTTGGCAGCCCAAGGTCATGCATCCGTCCAGCAGCCTGGTCGGCATCTTTTATTTATGTTTCAAGTCTGGCAGCCCAGACATTGCATTTATGACTCCTGGCAGCCCAGGATCATTTATTTACTTTCTCAAGTTGGCAGCCCAACTTTGCATTCATCAACCTTGGCAGCCCAAGGTCATGCATCCGTCCAGCAGCCTGGTCGGCATCTTTTATTTATGTTTCGAGTCTGGCAGCCCAGACATTGCATTTATGACTCCTGGCAGCCCAGGATCATTTATTTACTTTCTCAAGTTGGCAGCCCAACTTTGCATTCATCAACCTTGGCAGCCCAAGGTCATGCATCCGTCCAGCAGCCTGGTCGGCATCTTTTATTTATGTTTCGAGTCTGGCAGCCCAGACATTGCATTTATGACTCCTGGCAGCCCAGGATCATTTATTTACTTTCTCAAGTTGGCAGCCCAACTTTGCATTCATCAACCTTGGCAGCCCAAGGTCATGCATCCGTCCAGCAGCCTGGTCGGCATCTTTTATTTATGTTTCAAGTCTGGCAGCCCAGACATTGCATTTATGACTCCTGGCAGCCCAGGATCATTTATTTACTTTCTCAAGTTGGCAGCCCAACTTTGCATTCATCAACCTTGGCAGCCCAAGGTCATGCATCCGTCCAGCAAGCCTGGTCGGCATCTTTTATTTATGTTTCGAGTCTGGCAGCCCAGACATTGCATTTATGACTCCTGGCAGCCCAGGATCACTTATTTACTTTCTCAAGTTGGCAGCCCAACTTTGCATTCATCAACCTTGGCAGCCCAAGGTCATGCATCCGTCCAGCAGCCTGGTCGGCATCTTTTATTTATGTTTCAAGTCTGGCAGCCCAGACATTGCATTTATGACTCCTGGCAGCCCAGGATCATTTATTTCCGTTCTCAAGTTGGCAGCCCAACTTTGCATTCATCAACCTTGGCAGCCCAAGGTCATGCATCCGTCCAGCAGCCTGGTCGGCATCTTTTATTTATGTTTCAAGTCTGGCAGCCCAGACCTTGCATTTATGACTCCTGGCAGCCCAGGATCATTTATTTCCGTTCTCAAGTTGGCAGCCCAACTTTGCATTCATCAACCTTGGCAGCCCAAGGTCATGCATCCGTCCAGCAGCCTGGTCGGCATCTTTTATTTATGTTTCAAGTCTGGCAGCCCAGACATTGCATTTATGACTCCTGGCAGCCCAGGATCATTTATTTACGTTCTCAAGTTGGCAGCCCAACTTTGCATTCATCAACCTTGGCAGCCCAAGGTCATGCATCCGTCCAGCAACCTGGTCGGCATCTTTTATTTATGTTTCGAGTCTGGCAGCCCAGACATTGCATTTATGACTCCTGGCAGCCCAGGATCATTTATTTACTTTCTCAAGTTGGCAGCCCAACTTTGCATTCATCAACCTTGGCAGCCCAAGGTCATGCATCCGTCCAGCAGCCTGGTCGGCATCTTTTATTTATGTTTCGAGTCTGGCAGCCCAGACCTTGCATTTATGACTCCTGGCAGCCCAGGATCATTTATTTACTTTCTCAAGTTGGCAGCCCAACTTTGCATTCATCAACCTTGGCAGCCCAAGGTCATGCATCCGTCCAGCAAGCCTGGTCGGCATCTTTTATTTATGTTTCGAGTCTGGCAGCCCAGACATTGCATTTATGACTCCTGGCAGCCCAGGATCATTTATTTACTTTCTCAAGTTGGCAGCCCAACTTTGCATTCATCAACCTTGGCAGCCCAAGGTCATGCATTCCGTCCAGCAGCCTGGTCGGCATCTTTTATTTATGTTTCGAGTCTGGCAGCCCAGACCTTGCATTTATGACTCCTGGCAGCCCAGGATCATTTATTTACTTTCTCAAGTTGGCAGCCCAACTTTGCATTCATCAACCTTGGCAGCCCAAGGTCATGCATCCGTCCAGCAGCCTGGTCGGCATCTTTTATTTATGTTTCCAAGTCTGGCAGCCCAGACATTGCATTTATGACTCCTGGCAGCCCAGGATCATTTATTTACTTTCTCAAGTTGGCAGCCCAACTTTGCATTCATCAACCTTGGCAGCCCAAGGTCATGCATCCGTCCAGCAGCCTGGTCGGCATCTTTTATTTATGTTTCGAGTCTGGCAGCCCAGACATTGCATTTATGACTCCTGGCAGCCCAGGATCATTTATTTACTTTCTCAAGTTGGCAGCCCAACTTTGCACTCATCAACCTTGGCAGCCCAAGGTCATGCATCCGTCCAGCAGCCTGGTCGGCATCTTTTATTTATGTTTCAAGTCTGGCAGCCCAGACATTGCATTTATGACTCCTGGCAGCCCAGGATCACTTATTTACTTTCTCAAGTTGGCAGCCCAACTTTGCATTCATCAACCTTGGCAGCCCAAGGTCATGCATCCGTCCAGCAGCCTGGTCGGCATCTTTTATTTATGTTTCGAGTCTGGCAGCCCAGACATTGCATTTACAATTCCTGGCAGCCCAGGATCACTTATTTACTTTCTCAAGTTGGCAGCCCAACTTTGCATTCATCAACCTTGGCAGCCCAAGGTCATGCATCCGTCCAGCAGCCTGGTCGGCATCTTTTATTTATGTTTCAAGTCTGGCAGCCCAGACCTTGCATTTGATGACTCCTGGCAGCCCAGGATCATTATTTCCGTTTCAAGTTTGGCAGCCCAAACTTTGCATTCATCAACCTTGGCAGCCCAAGGTCATGCATCCGTCCAGCAGCCTGGTCGGCATCTTTTATTTATGTTTCAAGTCTGGCAGCCCAGACATTGCATTTGATGACTCCTGGCAGCCCAGGATCATTATTTCCGTTTCAAGTTGGCAGCCCAAACTTTGCATTCATCAACCTTGGCAGCCCAAGGTCATGCATCCGTCCAGCAGCCTGGTCGGCATCTTTTATTTATGTTTCAAGTCTGGCAGCCCAGACCTTGCATTTGATGACTCCTGGCAGCCCAGGATCATTATTTCCGTTTCAAGTTTGGCAGCCCAAACTTTGCATTCATCAACCTTGGCAGCCCAAGGTCATGCATCCGTCCAGCAACCTGGTCGGCATCTTTTATTTATGTTTCGAGTCTGGCAGCCCAGACATTGCATTTATGACTTCCTGGCAGCCCAGGATCATTTATTTACTTTCTCAAGTTGGCAGCCCAACTTTGCATTCATCAACCTTGGCAGCCCAAGGTCATGCATCCGTCCAGCAGCCTGGTCGGCATCTTTTATTTATGTTTCGAGTCTGGCAGCCCAGACATTGCATTTATGACTCCTGGCAGCCCAGGATCATTTATTTACTTTCTCAAGTTGGCAGCCCAACTTTGCATTCATCAACCTTGGCAGCCCAAGGTCATGCATCCGTCCAGCAAGCCTGGTCGGCATCTTTTATTTATGTTTCGAGTCTGGCAGCCCAGACATTGCATTTATGACTCCTGGCAGCCCAGGATCATTTATTTACTTTCTCAAGTTGGCAGCCCAACTTTGCATTCATCAACCTTGGCAGCCCAAGGTCATGCATCCGTCCAGCAGCCTGGTCGGCATCTTTTATTTATGTTTCGAGTCTGGCAGCCCAGACATTGCATTTATGACTCCTGGCAGCCCAGGATCATTTATTTACTTTCTCAAGTTGGCAGCCCAACTTTGCATTCATCAACCTTGGCAGCCCAAGGTCATGCATCCGTCCAGCAGCCTGGTCGGCATCTTTTATTTATGTTTCGAAGTCTGGCAGCCCAGACATTGCATTTATGACTCCTGGCAGCCCAGGATCATTTATTTACTTTCTCAAGTTGGCAGCCCAACTTTGCATTCATCAACCTTGGCAGCCCAAGGTCATGCATCCGTCCAGCAAGCCTGGTCGGCATCTTTTATTTATGTTTCGAAGTCTGGCAGCCCAGACATTGCATTTATGACTCCTGGCAGCCCAGGATCATTTATTTACTTTCTCAAGTTGGCAGCCCAACTTTGCATTCATCAACCTTGGCAGCCCAAGGTCATGCATCCGTCCAGCAACCTGGTCGGCATCTTTTATTTATGTTTCGAGTCTGGCAGCCCAGACATTGCATTTATGACTCCTGGCAGCCCAGGATCATTTATTTACTTTCTCAAGTTGGCAGCCCAACTTTGCATTCATCAACCTTGGCAGCCCAAGGTCATGCATCCGTCCAGCAGCCTGGTCGGCATCTTTTATTTATGTTTCGAGTCTGGCAGCCCAGACATTGCATTTATGACTCCTGGCAGCCCAGGATCATTTATTTACTTTCTCAAGTTGGCAGCCCAACTTTGCATTCATCAACCTTGGCAGCCCAAGGTCATGCATCCGTCCAGCAGCCTGGTCGGCATCTTTTATTTATGTTTCGAAGTCTGGCAGCCCAGACATTGCATTTATGACTCCTGGCAGCCCAGGATCATTTATTTACTTTCTCAAGTTGGCAGCCCAACTTTGCATTCATCAACCTTGGCAGCCCAAGGTCATGCATCCGTCCAGCAGCCTGGTCGGCATCTTTTATTTATGTTTCAGAGTCTGGCAGCCCAGACATTGCATTTATGACTCCTGGCAGCCCAGGATCATTTATTTACTTTCTCAAGTTGGCAGCCCAACTTTGCATTCATCAACCTTGGCAGCCCAAGGTCATGCATCCGTCCAGCAGCCTGGTCGGCATCTTTTATTTATGTTTCGAAGTCTGGCAGCCCAGACATTGCATTTATGACTCCTGGCAGCCCAGGATCATTTATTTACTTTCTCAAGTTGGCAGCCCAACTTTGCATTCATCAACCTTGGCAGCCCAAGGTCATGCATCCGTCCAGCAGCCTGGTCGGCATCTTTTATTTATGTTTCGAGTCTGGCAGCCCAGACCTTGCATTTATGACTCCTGGCAGCCCAGGATCATTTATTTACTTTCTCAAGTTGGCAGCCCAACTTTGCATTCATCAACCTTGGCAGCCCAAGGTCATGCATCCGTCCAGCAGCCTGGTCGGCATCTTTTATTTATGTTTCGAGTCTGGCAGCCCAGACCTTGCATTTATGACTCCTGGCAGCCCAGGATCATTTATTTACTTTCTCAAGTTGGCAGCCCAACTTTGCATTCATCAACCTTGGCAGCCCAAGGTCATGCATCCGTCCAGCAGCCTGGTCGGCATCTTTTATTTATGTTTCAAGTCTGGCAGCCCAGACATTGCATTTATGACTCCTGGCAGCCCAGGATCATTTATTTACTTTCTCAAGTTGGCAGCCCAACTTTGCATTCATCAACCTTGGCAGCCCAAGGTCATGCATCCGTCCAGCAGCCTGGTCGGCATCTTTTATTTATGTTTCAAGTCTGGCAGCCCAGACATTGCATTTATGACTCCTGGCAGCCCAGGATCATTTATTTACTTTCTCAAGTTGGCAGCCCAACTTTGCATTCATCAACCTTGGCAGCCCAAGGTCATGCATCCGTCCAGCAGCCTGGTCGGCATCTTTTATTTATGTTTCGAGTCTGGCAGCCCAGACATTGCATTTATGACTCCTGGCAGCCCAGGATCATTTATTTACTTTCTCAAGTTGGCAGCCCAACTTTGCATTCATCAACCTTGGCAGCCCAAGGTCATGCATCCGTCCAGCAGCCTGGTCGGCATCTTTTATTTATGTTTCGAGTCTGGCAGCCCAGACCTTGCATTTTATGACTCCTGGCAGCCCAGGATCATTTATTTACTTTCTCAAGTTGGCAGCCCAACTTTGCATTCATCAACCTTGGCAGCCCAAGGTCATGCATCCGTCCAGCAGCCTGGTCGGCATCTTTTATTTATGTTTCGAGTCTGGCAGCCCAGACATTGCATTTATGACTCCTGGCAGCCCAGGATCATTTATTTACTTTCTCAAGTTGGCAGCCCAACTTTGCATTCATCAACCTTGGCAGCCCAAGGTCATGCATCCGTCCAGCAGCCTGGTCGGCATCTTTTATTTATGTTTCGAGTCTGGCAGCCCAGACATTGCATTTATGACTCCTGGCAGCCCAGGATCATTCTATTTACTTTCTCAAGTTGGCAGCCCAACTTTGCATTCATCAACCTTGGCAGCCCAAGGTCATGCATCCGTCCAGCAGCCTGGTCGGCATCTTTTATTTATGTTTCGAGTCTGGCAGCCCAGACATTGCATTTTATGACTCCTGGCAGCCCAGGATCATTTATTTACTTTCTCAAGTTGGCAGCCCAACTTTGCATTCATCAACCTTGGCAGCCCAAGGTCATGCATCCGTCCAGCAGCCTGGTCGGCATCTTTTATTTATGTTTCGAGTCTGGCAGCCCAGACCTTGCATTTTATGACTCCTGGCAGCCCAGGATCATTTATTTACTTTCTCAAGTTGGCAGCCCAACTTTGCATTCATCAACCTTGGCAGCCCAAGGTCATGCATCCGTCCAGCAGCCTGGTCGGCATCTTTTATTTATGTTTCGAGTCTGGCAGCCCAGACCTTGCATTTTATGACTCCTGGCAGCCCAGGATCATTTATTTACTTTCTCAAGTTGGCAGCCCAACTTTGCACTCATCAACCTTGGCAGCCCAAGGTCATGCATCCGTCCAGCAGCCTGGTCGGCATCTTTTATTTATGTTTCAAGTCTGGCAGCCCAGACATTGCATTTACAATTCCTGGCAGCCCAGGATCACTTATTTACTTTCTCAAGTTGGCAGCCCAACTTTGCATTCATCAACCTTGGCAGCCCAAGGTCATGCATCCGTCCAGCAGCCTGGTCGGCATCTTTTATTTATGTTTCGAGTCTGGCAGCCCAGACCTTGCATTTATGACTCCTGGCAGCCCAGGATCACTTTATTTACTTTCTCAAGTTGGCAGCCCAACTTTGCATTCATCAACCTTGGCAGCCCAAGGTCATGCATCCGTCCAGCAGCCTGGTCGGCATCTTTTATTTATGTTTCAAGTCTGGCAGCCCAGACCTTGCATTTGATGACTCCTGGCAGCCCAGGATCATTATTTCCGTTTCAAGTTTGGCAGCCCAAACTTTGCATTCATCAACCTTGGCAGCCCAAGGTCATGCATCCGTCCAGCAGCCTGGTCGGCATCTTTTATTTATGTTTCAAGTCTGGCAGCCCAGACCTTGCATTTGATGACTCCTGGCAGCCCAGGATCATTATTTCCGTTTCAAGTTGGCAGCCCAAACTTTGCATTCATCAACCTTGGCAGCCCAAGGTCATGCATCCGTCCAGCAGCCTGGTCGGCATCTTTTATTTATGTTTCAAGTCTGGCAGCCCAGACCTTGCATTTGATGACTCCTGGCAGCCCAGGATCATTTATTTCCGTTCTCAAGTTTGGCAGCCCAAACTTTGCATTCATCAACCTTGGCAGCCCAAGGTCATGCATCCGTCCAGCAACCTGGTCGGCATCTTTTATTTATGTTTCGAGTCTGGCAGCCCAGACATTGCATTTATGACTTCCTGGCAGCCCAGGATCACTTATTTACTTTCTCAAGTTGGCAGCCCAACTTTGCATTCATCAACCTTGGCAGCCCAAGGTCATGCATCCGTCCAGCAGCCTGGTCGGCATCTTTTATTTATGTTTCGAGTCTGGCAGCCCAGACCTTGCATTTTATGACTCCTGGCAGCCCAGGATCATTTATTTACTTTCTCAAGTTGGCAGCCCAACTTTGCACTCATCAACCTTGGCAGCCCAAGGTCATGCATCCGTCCAGCAGCCTGGTCGGCATCTTTTATTTATGTTTCAAGTCTGGCAGCCCAGACCTTGCATTTTATGACTCCTGGCAGCCCAGGATCATTTATTTACTTTCTCAAGTTGGCAGCCCAACTTTGCATTCATCAACCTTGGCAGCCCAAGGTCATGCATCCGTCCAGCAGCCTGGTCGCCATCTTTTATTTATGTTTCGAGTCTGGCAGCCCAGACCTTGCATTTATGACTCCTGGCAGCCCAGGATCATTTATTTACTTTCTCAAGTTGGCAGCCCAACTTTGCACTTCATCAACCTTGGCAGCCCAAGGTCATGCATCCGTCCAGCAGCCTGGTCGGCATCTTTTATTTATGTTTCGAGTCTGGCAGCCCAGACCTTGCATTTTATGACTCCTGGCAGCCCAGGATCATTTATTTACTTTCTCAAGTTGGCAGCCCAACTTTGCATTCATCAACCTTGGCAGCCCAAGGTCATGCATCCGTCCAGCAGCCTGGTCGGCATATTTTATTTATGTTTCCAAGTCTGGCAGCCCAGACCTTGCATTTTATGACTCCTGGCAGCCCAGGATCATTTATTTACTTTCTCAAGTTGGCAGCCCAACTTTGCATTCATCAACCTTGGCAGCCCAAGGTCATGCATCCGTCCAGCAGCCTGGTCGGCATATTTTATTTATGTTTCCAAGTCTGGCAGCCCAGACCTTGCATTTATGACTCCTGGCAGCCCAGGATCATTCTATTTACTTTCTCAAGTTTGGCAGCCCAAACTTTGCATTCATCAACCTTGGCAGCCCAAGGTCATGCATCCGTCCAGCAGCCTGGTCGGCATCTTTTATTTATGTTTCGAGTCTGGCAGCCCAGACCTTGCATTTTATGACTCCTGGCAGCCCAGGATCATTTATTTACTTTCTCAAGTTGGCAGCCCAACTTTGCACTCATCAACCTTGGCAGCCCAAGGTCATGCATCCGTCCAGCAGCCTGGTCGGCATCTTTTATTTATGTTTCGAGTCTGGCAGCCCAGACCTTGCATTTTATGACTCCTGGCAGCCCAGGATCATTTATTTACTTTCTCAAGTTGGCAGCCCAACTTTGCATTCATCAACCTTGGCAGCCCAAGGTCATGCATCCGTCCAGCAGCCTGGTCGGCATATTTTATTTATGTTTCCAGGTCTGGCAGCCCAGACCTTGCATTTTATGACTCCTGGCAGCCCAGGATCATTCTATTTACTTTCTCAAGTTTGGCAGCCCAAACTTTGCATTCATCAACCTTGGCAGCCCAAGGTCATGCATCCGTCCAGCAGCCTAGGTCGGCATATTTTGTTTATGTTTCCAAGTCTGGCAGCTCAGACCTTGCATTTTATGACTCCTGGCAGCCCAGGATCATTCTATTTACTTTCTCAAGTTGGCAGCCCAACTTTGCATTCATCAACCTTGGCAGCCCAAGGTCATGCATCCGTCCAGCAGCATGGTCGGCATCTTTTATTTATGTTTCGAGTCTGGCAGCCCAGACCTTGCATTTTATGACTCCTGGCAGCCCAGGATCATTTATTTACTTTCTCAAGTTGGCAGCCCAACTTTGCATTCATCAACCTTGGCAGCCCAAGGTCATGCATCCGTCCAGCAGCCTGGTCGGCATATTTTATTTATGTTTCCAAGTCTGGCAGCCCAGACCTTGCATTTTATGACTCCTGGCAGCCCAGGATCATTCTATTTACTTTCTCAAGTTTGGCAGCCCAAACTTTGCATTAATCAACCTTGGCAGCCCAAGGTCATGCATCCGTCCAGCAGCTTAGTCGGCATATTTTGTTTATGTTTCCAAGTCTGGCAGCTCAGACCTTGCATTTTATGACTCCTGGCAGCCCAGGATCATTCTATTTACTTTCTCAAGTTGGCAGCCCAACTTTGCATTCATCAACCTTGGCAGCCCAAGGTCATGCATCCGTCCAGCAGCATGGTCGGCATCTTTTATTTATGTTTCGAGTCTGGCAGCCCAGACCTTGCATTTTATGACTCCTGGCAGCCCAGGATCATTTATTTACTTTCTCAAGTTGGCAGCCCAACTTTGCACTCATCAACCTTGGCAGCCCAAGGTCATGCATCCGTCCAGCAGCCTGGTCGGCATCTTTTATTTATGTTTCAAGTCTGGCAGCCCAGACATTGCATTTACAATTCCTGGCAGCCCAGGATCACTTATTTACTTTCCCAAGTTGGCAGCCCAACTTTGCATTCATCAACCTTGGCAGCCCAAGGTCATGCATCCGTCCTGCAGCCTGGTCGGCATCTTTTATTTATGTTTCGAGTCTGGCAGCCCAGACCTTGCATTTACAATTCCTGGCAGCCCAGGATCACTTATTTACTTTCTCAAGTTGGCAGCCCAACTTTGCATTCATCAACCTTGGCAGCCCAAGGTCATGCATCCGTCCAGCAGCCTGGTCGGCATCTTTTATTTATGTTTCAAGTCTGGCAGCCCAGACCTTGCATTTGATGACTCCTGGCAGCCCAGGATCATTATTTCCGTTTCATGTTTGGCAGCCCAAACTTTGCATTCATCAACCTTGGCAGCCCAAGGTCATGCATCCGTCCAGCAGCCTGGTCGGCATCTTTTATTTATGTTTCAAGTCTGGCAGCCCAGACCTTGCATTTGATGACTCCTGGCAGCCCAGGATCATTATTTCCGTTTCAAGTTTGGCAGCCCAAACTTTGCATTCATCAACCTTGGCAGCCCAAGGTCATGCATCCGTCCAGCAGCCTGGTCGGCATCTTTTATTTATGTTTCAAGTCTGGCAGCCCAGACCTTGCATTTGATGACTCCTGGCAGCCCAGGATCATTATTTCCGTTTCAAGTTTGGCAGCCCAAACTTTGCATTCATCAACCTTGGCAGCCCAAGGTCATGCATCCGTCCAGCAACCTGGTCGGCATCTTTTATTTATGTTTCGAGTCTGGCAGCCCAGGATCACTTATTTATTTTCTCAAGTTGGCAGCCCAACTTTGCATTCATCAACCTTGGCAGCCCAAGGTCAGGCATCCGTCCAGCAGCCTGGTCGGCATCTTTTATTTATGTTTCGAGTCTGGCAGCCCAGACCTTGCATTTTATGACTCCTGGCAGCCCAGGATCATTTATTTACTTTCTCAAGTTGGCAGCCCAACTTTGCACTCATCAACCTTGGCAGCCCAAGGTCATGCATCCGTCCAGCAGCCTGGTCGGCATCTTTT
Organism: Mitragyna speciosa; assembly: GCA_024721245.1. Classification (NCBI taxonomy): domain Eukaryota; kingdom Viridiplantae; phylum Streptophyta; class Magnoliopsida; order Gentianales; family Rubiaceae; genus Mitragyna; species Mitragyna speciosa. Next base: position 14,104 of record JAMWEH010002412.1, read on the forward strand.
ATTTATGTTTCGAGTCTGGCAGCCCAGACCTTGCATTTTATGACTCCTGGCAGCCCAGGATCATTTATTTACTTTCTCAAGTTGGCAGCCCAACTTTGCATTCATCAACCTTGGCAGCCCAAGGTCATGCATCCGTCCAGCAGCCTTGGTCGGCATCTTTTATTTATGTTTCGAGTCTGGCAGCCCAGACCTTGCATTTTATGACTCCTGGCAGCCCAGGATCATTTATTTACTTTCTCAAGTTGGCAGCCCGAACTTTGCATTCATCAACCTTGGCAGCCCAAGGTCATGCATCCGTCCAGCAGCCTGGTCTGCATATTTTATTTATGTTTCCAAGTCTGGCAGCCCAGACCTTGCATTTTATGACTCCTGGCAGCCCAGGATCATTTATTTACTTTCTCAAGTTGGCAGCCCAACTTTGCATTCATCAACCTTGGCAGCCCAAGGTCATGCATCCGTCCAGCAGCCTGGTCGGCATATTTTATTTATGTTTCCAAGTCTGGCAGCCCAGACCTTGCATTTTATGACTCCTGGCAGCCCAGGATCATTCTATTTACTTTCTCAAGTTTGGCAGCCCAAACTTTGCATTCATCAATCTTGGCAGCCCAAGGTCATGCATCCGTCCAGCAGCCTGGTCGGCATCTTTTATTTATGTTTCGAGTCTGGCAGCCCAGACCTTGCATTTTATGACTCCTGGCAGCCCAGGATCATTTATTTACTTTCTCAAGTTGGCAGCCCAACTTTGCACTCATCAACCTTGGCAGCCCAAGGTCATGCATCCGTCCAGCAGCCTGGGCGGCATCTTTTATTTATGTTTCGAGTCTGGCAGCCCAGACATTGCATTTATGACCCCTGGCAGCCCAGGATCATTTATTTACTTTCTCAAGTTGGCAGCCCAACTTTGCATTCATCAACCTTGGCAGCCCAAGGTCATGCATCCGTCCAGCAGCCTGGTCGGCATATTTTATTTATGTTTCCAAGTCTGGCAGCCCAGACCTTGCATTTTATGACTCCTGGCAGCCCAGGATCATTTATTTACTTTCTCAAGTTGGCAGCCCAACTTTGCATTCATCAACCTTGGCAGCCCAAGGTCATGCATCCGTCCAGCAGCCTGGTCGGCATATTTTATTTATGTTTCCAAGTCTGGCAGCCCAGACCTTGCATTTTATGACTCCTGGCAGCCCAGGATCATTCTATTTACTTTCTCAAGTTTGGCAGCCCAAACTTTGCATTCATCAACCTTGGCAGCCCAAGGTCATGCATCCGTCCAGCAGCCTGGTCGGCATCTTTTATTTATGTTTCGAGTCTGGCAGCCCAGACCTTGCATTTTATGACTCCTGGCAGCCCAGGATCATTTATTTACTTTCTCAAGTTGGCAGCCCAACTTTGCACTCATCAACCTTGGCAGCCCAAGGTCATGCATCCGTCCAACAGCCTGGTCGGCATCTTTTATTTATGTTTCGAGTCTGGCAGCCCAGACCTTGCATTTTATGACTCCTGGCAGCCCAGGATCATTTATTTACTTTCTCAAGTTGGCAGCCCAACTTTGCATTCATCAACCTTGGCAGCCCAAGGTCATGCATCCGTCCAGCAGCCTGGTCGGCATATTTTATTTATGTTTCCAAGTCTGGCAGCCCAGACCTTGCATTTTATTACTCCTGGCAGCCCAGGATCATTCTATTTACTTTCTCAAGTTTGGCAGCCCAAACTTTGCATTCATCAACCTTGGCAGCCCAAGGTCATGCATCCGTCCAGCAGCCTAGTCGGCATATTTTGTTTATGTTTCCAAGTCTGGCAGCTCAGACCTTGCATTTTATGACTCCTGGCAGCCCAGGATCATTCTATTTACTTTCTCAAGTTGGCAGCCCAACTTTGCATTCATCAACCTTGGCAGCCCAAGGTCATGCATCCGTCCAGCAGCATGGTCGGCATCTTTTATTTATGTTTCGAGTCTGGCAGCCCAGACCTTGCATTTTATGACTCCTGGCAGCCCAGGATCATTTATTTACTTTCTCAAGTTGGCAGCCCAACTTTGCACTCATCAACCTTGGCAGCCCAAGGTCATGCATCCGTCCAGCAGCCTGGTCGGCATCTTTTATTTATGTTTCAAGTCTGGCAGCCCAGACATTGCATTTACAATTCCTGGCAGCCCAGGATCACTTATTTACTTTCCCAAGTTGGCAGCCCAACTTTGCATTCATCAACCTTGGCAGCCCAAGGTCATGCATCCGTCCTGCAGCCTGGTCGGCATCTTTTATTTATGTTTCGAGTCTGGCAGCCCAGACCTTGCATTTACAATTCCTGGCAGCCCAGGATCACTTATTTACTTTCTCAAGTTGGCAGCCCAACTTTGCATTCATCAACCTTGGCAGCCCAAGGTCATGCATCCGTCCAGCAGCCTGGTCGGCATCTTTTATTTATGTTTCAAGTCTGGCAGCCCAGACCTTGCATTTGATGACTCCTGGCAGCCCAGGATCATTATTTCCGTTTCATGTTTGGCAGCCCAAACTTTGCATTCATCAACCTTGGCAGCCCAAGGTCATGCATCCGTCCAGCAGCCTGGTCGGCATCTTTTATTTATGTTTCAAGTCTGGCAGCCCAGACCTTGCATTTGATGACTCCTGGCAGCCCAGGATCATTATTTCCGTTTCAAGTTTGGCAGCCCAAACTTTGCATTCATCAACCTTGGCAGCCCAAGGTCATGCATCCGTCCAGCAGCCTGGTCGGCATCTTTTATTTATGTTTCAAGTCTGGCAGCCCAGACCTTGCATTTGATGACTCCTGGCAGCCCAGGATCATTATTTCCGTTTCAAGTTTGGCAGCCCAAACTTTGCATTCATCAACCTTGGCAGCCCAAGGTCATGCATCCGTCCAGCAACCTGGTCGGCATCTTTTATTTATGTTTCGAGTCTGGCAGCCCAGGATCACTTATTTATTTTCTCAAGTTGGCAGCCCAACTTTGCATTCATCAACCTTGGCAGCCCAAGGTCAGGCATCCGTCCAGCAGCCTGGTCGGCATCTTTTATTTATGTTTCGAGTCTGGCAGCCCAGACCTTGCATTTTATGACTCCTGGCAGCCCAGGATCATTTATTTACTTTCTCAAGTTGGCAGCCCAACTTTGCACTCATCAACCTTGGCAGCCCAAGGTCATGCATCCGTCCAGCAGCCTGGTCGGCATCTTTTATTTATGTTTCGAGTCTGGCAGCCCAGACCTTGCATTTTATGACTCCTGGCAGCCCAGGATCATTTATTTACTTTCTCAAGTTGGCAGCCCAACTTTGCATTCATCAACCTTGGCAGCCCAAGGTCATGCATCCGTCCAGCAGCTTGGTCGGCATCTTTTATTTATGTTTCGAGTCTGGCAGCCCAGACCTTGCATTTTATGACTCCTGGCAGCCCAGGATCATTTATTTACTTTCTCAAGTTGGCAGCCCGACTTTGCATTCATCAACCTTGGCAGCCCAAGGTCATGCATCCGTCCAGCAGCCTGGTCCGCATATTTTATTTATGTTTCCAAGTCTGGCAGCCCAGACCTTGCATTTTATGACTCCTGGCAGCCCAGGATCATTTATTTACTTTCTCAAGTTGGCAGCCCAACTTTGCATTCATCAACCTTGGCAGCCCAAGGTCATGCATCCGTCCAGCAGCCTGGTCGGCATATTTTATTTATGTTTCCAAGTCTGGCAGCCCAGACCTTGCATTTTATGACTCCTGGCAGCCCAGGATCATTCTATTTACTTTCTCAAGTTTGGCAGCCCAAACTTTGCATTCATCAATCTTGGCAGCCCAAGGTCATGCATCCGTCCAGCAGCCTGGTCGGCATCTTTTATTTATGTTTCGAGTCTGGCAGCCCAGACCTTGCATTTTATGACTCCTGGCAGCCCAGGATCATTTATTTACTTTCTCAAGTTGGCAGCCCAACTTTGCACTCATCAACCTTGGCAGCCCAAGGTCATGCATCCGTCCAGCAGCCTGGGCGGCATCTTTTATTTATGTTTCGAGTCTGGCAGCCCAGACATTGCATTTATGACCCCTGGCAGCCCAGGATCATTTATTTACTTTCTCAAGTTGGCAGCCCAACTTTGCATTCATCAACCTTGGCAGCCCAAGGTCATGCATCCGTCCAGCAGCCTGGTCGGCATATTTTATTTATGTTTCCAAGTCTGGCAGCCCAGACCTTGCATTTTATGACTCCTGGCAGCCCAGGATCATTTATTTACTTTCTCAAGTTGGCAGCCCAACTTTGCATTCATCAACCTTGGCAGCCCAAGGTCATGCATCCGTCCAGCAGCCTGGTCGGCATATTTTATTTATGTTTCCAAGTCTGGCAGCCCAGACCTTGCATTTTATGACTCCTGGCAGCCCAGGATCATTCTATTTACTTTCTCAAGTTTGGCAGCCCAAACTTTGCATTCATCAACCTTGGCAGCCCAAGGTCATGCATCCGTCCAGCAGCCTGGTCGGCATCTTTTATTTATGTTTCGAGTCTGGCAGCCCAGACCTTGCATTTTATGACTCCTGGCAGCCCAGGATCATTTATTTACTTTCTCAAGTTGGCAGCCCAACTTTGCACTCATCAACCTTGGCAGCCCAAGGTCATGCATCCGTCCAACAGCCTGGTCGGCATCTTTTATTTATGTTTCGAGTCTGGCAGCCCAGACCTTGCATTTTATGACTCCTGGCAGCCCAGGATCATTTATTTACTTTCTCAAGTTGGCAGCCCAACTTTGCATTCATCAACCTTGGCAGCCCAAGGTCATGCATCCGTCCAGCAGCCTGGTCGGCATATTTTATTTATGTTTCCAAGTCTGGCAGCCCAGACCTTGCATTTTATTACTCCTGGCAGCCCAGGATCATTCTATTTACTTTCTCAAGTTTGGCAGCCCAAACTTTGCATTCATCAACCTTGGCAGCCCAAGGTCATGCATCCGTCCAGCAGCCTAGTCGGCATATTTTGTTTATGTTTCCAAGTCTGGCAGCTCAGACCTTGCATTTTATGACTCCTGGCAGCCCAGGATCATTCTATTTACTTTCTCAAGTTGGCAGCCCAACTTTGCATTCATCAACCTTGGCAGCCCAAGGTCATGCATCCGTCCAGCAGCATGGTCGGCATCTTTTATTTATGTTTCGAGTCTGGCAGCCCAGACCTTGCATTTTATGACTCCTGGCAGCCCAGGATCATTTATTTACTTTCTCAAGTTGGCAGCCCAACTTTGCACTCATCAACCTTGGCAGCCCAAGGTCATGCATCCGTCCAGCAGCCTGGTCGGCATCTTTTATTTATGTTTCAAGTCTGGCAGCCCAGACATTGCATTTACAATTCCTGGCAGCCCAGGATCACTTATTTACTTTCTCAAGTTGGCAGCCCAACTTTGCATTCATCAACCTTGGCAGCCCAAGGTCATGCATCCGTCCTGCAGCCTGGTCGGCATCTTTTATTTTTGTTTCGAGTCTGGCAGCCCAGACCTTGCATTTACAATTCCTGGCAGCCCAGGATCACTTATTTACTTTCTCAAGTTGGCAGCCCAACTTTGCATTCATCAACCTTGGCAGACCAAGGTCATGCATCCGTCCAGCAGCCTGGTCGGCATCTTTTATTTATGTTTCAAGTCTGGCAGCCCAGACCTTGCATTTGATGACTCCTGGCAGCCCAGGATCATTATTTCCGTTTCAAGTTTGGCAGCCCAAACTTTGCATTCATCAACCTTGGCAGCCCAAGGTCATGCATCCGTCCAGCAGCCTGGTCGGCATCTTTTATTTATGTTTCAAGTCTGGCAGCCCAGACCTTGCATTTGATGACTCCTGGCAGCCCAGGATCATTATTTCCGTTTCAAGTTTGGCAGCCCAAACTTTGCATTCATCAACCTTGGCAGCCCAAGGTCATGCATCCGTCCAGCAGCCTGGTCGGCATCTTTTATTTATGTTTCAAGTCTGGCAGCCCAGACCTTGCATTTGATGACTCCTGGCAGCCCAGGATCATTATTTCCGTTTCAAGTTTGGCAGCCCAAACTTTGCATTCATCAACCTTGGCAGCCCAAGGTCATGCATCCGTCCAGCAACCTGGTCGGCATCTTTTATTTATGTTTCGAGTCTGGCAGCCCAGGATCACTTATTTACTTTCTCAAGTTGGCAGCCCAACTTTGCATTCATCAACCTTGGCAGCCCAAGGTCATGCATCCGTCCAGCAGCCTGGTCGGCATATTTTATTTATGTTTCCAAGTCTGGCAGCCCAGACCTTGCATTTTATGACTCCTGGCAGCCCAGGATCATTCTATTTACTTTCTCAAGTTTGGCAGCCCAAACTTTGCATTCATCAACCTTGGCAGCCCAAGGTCATGCATCCGTCCAGCAGCCTGGTCGGCATCTTTTATTTATGTTTCGAGTCTGGCAGCCCAGACCTTGCATTTTATGACTCCTGGCAGCCCAGGATCATTTATTTACTTTCTCAAGTTGGCAGCCCAACTTTGCACTCATCAACCTTGGCAGCCCAAGGTCATGCATCCGTCCAACAGCCTGGTCGGCATCTTTTATTTATGTTTCGAGTCTGGCAGCCCAGACCTTGCATTTTATGACTCCTGGCAGCCCAGGATCATTTATTTACTTTCTCAAGTTGGCAGCCCAACTTTGCATTCATCAACCTTGGCAGCCCAAGGTCATGCATCCGTCCAGCAGCCTGGTCGGCATATTTTATTTATGTTTCCAAGTCTGGCAGCCCAGACCTTGCATTTTATTACTCCTGGCAGCCCAAGATCATTCTATTTACTTTCTCAAGTTTGGCAGCCCAAACTTTGCATTCATCAACCTTGGCAGCCCAAGGTCATGCATCCGTCCAGCAGCCTAGTCGGCATATTTTGTTTATGTTTCCAAGTCTGGCAGCTCAGACCTTGCATTTTATGACTCCTGGCAGCCCAGGATCATTCTATTTACTTTCTCAAGTTGGCAGCCCAACTTTGCATTCATCAACCTTGGCAGCCCAAGGTCATGCATCCGTCCAGCAGCATGGTCGGCATCTTTTATTTATGTTTCGAGTCTGGCAGCCCAGACCTTGCATTTTATGACTCCTGGCAGCCCAGGATCATTTATTTACTTTCTCAAGTTGGCAGCCCAACTTTGCACTCATCAACCTTGGCAGCCCAAGGTCATGCATCCGTCCAGCAGCCTGGTCGGCATCTTTTATTTATGTTTCAAGTCTGGCAGCCCAGACATTGCATTTACAATTCCTGGCAGCCCAGGATCACTTATTTACTTTCTCAAGTTGGCAGCCCAACTTTGCATTCATCAACCTTGGCAGCCCAAGGTCATGCATCCGTCCTGCAGCCTGGTCGGCATCTTTTATTTATGTTTCGAGTCTGGCAGCCCAGACCTTGCATTTACAATTCCTGGCAGCCCAGGATCACTTATTTACTTTCTCAAGTTGGCAGCCCAACTTTGCATTCATCAACCTTGGCAGCCCAAGGTCATGCATCCGTCCAGCAGCCTGGTCGGCATCTTTTATTTATGTTTCAAGTCTGGCAGCCCAGACCTTGCATTTGATGACTCCTGGCAGCCCAGGATCATTATTTCCGTTTCAAGTTTGGCAGCCCAAACTTTGCATTCATCAACCTTGGCAGCCCAAGGTCATGCATCCGTCCAGCAGCCTGGTCGGCATCTTTTATTTATGTTTCAAGTCTGGCAGCCCAGACCTTGCATTTGATGACTCCTGGACAGCCCAGGATCATTATTTCCGTTTCAAGTTTGGCAGCCCAAACTTTGCATTCATCAACCTTGGCAGCCCAAGGTCATGCATCCGTCCAGCAGCCTGGTCGGCATCTTTTATTTATGTTTCAAGTCTGGCAGCCCAGACCTTGCATTTGATGACTCCTGGCAGCCCAGGATCATTATTTCCGTTTCAAGTTTGGCAGCCCAAACTTTGCATTCATCAACCTTGGCAGCCCAAGGTCATGCATCCGTCCAGCAACCTGGTCGGCATCTTTTATTTATGTTTCGAGTCTGGCAGCCCAGGATCACTTATTTACTTTCTCAAGTTGGCAGCCCAACTTTGCATTCATCAACCTTGGCAGCCCAAGGTCATGCATCCGTCCAGCAGCCTGGTCGGCATCTTTTATTTATGTTTCGAGTCTGGCAGCCCAGACCTTGCATTTTATGACTCCTGGCAGCCCAGGATCATTTATTTACTTTCTCAAGTTGGCAGCCCAACTTTGCACTCATCAACCTTGGCAGCCCAAGGTCATGCATCCGTCCAGCAGCCTGGTCGGCATCTTTTATTTATGTTTCGAGTCTGGCAGCCCAGACCTTGCATTTTATGACTCCTGGCAGCCCAGGATCATTTATTTACTTTCTCAAGTTGGCAGCCCAACTTTGCATTCATCAACCTTGGCAGCCCAAGGTCATGCATCCGTCCAGCAGCCTGGTCGGCATATTTTATTTATGTTTCCAAGTCTGGCAGCCCAGACCTTGCATTTTATTACTCCTGGCAGCCCAGGATCATTCTATTTACTTTCTCAAGTTTGGCAGCCCAAACTTTGCATTCATCAACCTTGGCAGCCCAAGGTCATGCATCCGTCCAGCAGCCTAGTCGGCATATTTTGTTTATGTTTCCAAGTCTGGCAGCTCAGACCTTGCATTTTATGACTCCTGGCAGCCCAGGATCATTCTATTTACTTTCTCAAGTTGGCAGCCCAACTTTGCATTCATCAACCTTGGCAGCCCAAGGTCATGCATCCGTCCAGCAGCATGGTCGGCATCTTTTATTTATGTTTCGAGTCTGGCAGCCCAGACCTTGCATTTTATGACTCCTGGCAGCCCAGGATCATTTATTTACTTTCTCAAGTTGGCAGCCCAACTTTGCACTCATCAACCTTGGCAGCCCAAGGTCATGCATCCGTCCAGCAGCCTGGTCGGCATCTTTTATTTATGTTTCAAGTCTGGCAGCCCAGACATTGCATTTACAATTCCTGGCAGCCCAGGATCACTTATTTACTTTCTCAAGTTGGCAGCCCAACTTTGCATTCATCAACCTTGGCAGCCCAAGGTCATGCATCCGTCCTGCAGCCTGGTCGGCATCTTTTATTTATGTTTCGAGTCTGGCAGCCCAGACCTTGCATTTACAATTCCTGGCAGCCCAGGATCACTTATTTACTTTCTCAAGTTGGCAGCCCAACTTTGCATTCATCAACCTTGGCAGCCCAAGGTCATGCATCCGTCCAGCAGCCTGGTCGGCATCTTTTATTTATGTTTCAAGTATGGCAGCCCAGACCTTGCATTTGATGACTCCTGGCAGCCCAGGATCATTATTTCCGTTTCAAGTTTGGCAGCCCAAACTTTGCATTCATCAACCTTGGCAGCCCAAGGTCATGCATCCGTCCAGCAGCCTGGTCGGCATCTTTTATTTATGTTTCAAGTCTGGCAGCCCAGACCTTGCATTTGATGACTCCTGACAGCCCAGGATCATTATTTCCGTTTCAAGTTTGGCAGCCCAAACTTTGCATTCATCAACCTTGGCAGCCCAAGGTCATGCATCCGTCCAGCAGCCTGGTCGGCATCTTTTATTTATGTTTCAAGTCTGGCAGCCCAGACCTTGCATTTGATGACTCCTGGCAGCCCAGGATCATTATTTCCGTTTCAAGTTTGGCAGCCCAAACTTTGCATTCATCAACCTTGGCAGCCCAAGGTCATGCATCCGTCCAGCAACCTGGTCGGCATCTTTTATTTATGTTTCGAGTCTGGCAGCCCAGGATCACTTATTTACTTTCTCAAGTTGGCAGCCCAACTTTGCATTCATCAACCTTGGCAGCCCAAGGTCATGCATCCGTCCAGCAGCCTGGTCGGCATCTTTTATTTATGTTTCGAGTCTGGCAGCCCAGACCTTGCATTTTATGACTCCTGGCAGCCCAGGATCATTTATTTACTTTCTCAAGTTGGCAGCCCAACTTTGCACTCATCAACCTTGGCAGCCCAAGGTCATGCATCCGTCCAGCAGCCTGGTCGGCATCTTTTATTTATGTTTCGAGTCTGGCAGCCCAGACCTTGCATTTTATGACTCCTGGCAGCCCAGGATCATTTATTTACTTTCTCAAGTTGGCAGCCCAACTTTGCATTCATCAACCTTGGCAGCCCAAGGTCATGCATCCGTCCAGCAGCTTGGTCGGCATCTTTTATTTATGTTTCGAGTCTGGCAGCCCAGACCTTGCATTTTATGACTCCTGGCAGCCCAGGATCATTTATTTACTTTCTCAAGTTGGCAGCCCAACTTTGCATTCATCAACCTTGGCAGCCCAAGGTCATGCATCCGTCCAGCAGCCTGGTCGGCATATTTTATTTATGTTTCCAAGTCTGGCTGCCCAGACCTTGCATTTTATGACTCCTGGCAGCCCAGGATCATTTATTTACTTTCTCAAGTAGGCAGCCCAACTTTGCATTCATCAACCTTGGCAGCCCAAGGTCATGCATCCGTCCAGCAGCCTGGTCGGCATATTTTATTTATGTTTCCAAGTCTGGCAGCCCAGACCTTGCATTTTATGACTCCTGGCAGCCCAGGATCATTCTATTTACTTTCTCAAGTTTGGCAGCCCAAACTTTGCATTCATCAATCTTGGCAGCCCAAGGTCATGCATCCGTCCAGCAGCCTGGTCGGCATCTTTTATTTATGTTTCGAGTCTGGCAGCCCAGACCTTGCATTTTATGACTCCTGGCAGCCCAGGATCATTTATTTACTTTCTCAAGTTGGCAGCCCAACTTTGCACTCATCAACCTTGGCAGCCCAAGGTCATGCATCCGTCCAGCAGCCTGGTCGGCATCTTTTATTTATGTTTCGAGTCTGGCAGCCCAGACCTTGCATTTTATGACTCCTGGCAGCACAGGATCATTTATTTACTTTCTCAAGTTGGCAGCCCAACTTTGCATTCATCAACCTTGGCAGCCCAAGGTCATGCATCCGTCCAGCAGCCTGGTCGGCATCTTTTATTTATGTTTCATGTCTGGCAGCCCAGACATTGCATTTATGACTCCTGGCAGCCCAGGATCATTTATTTACTTTCTCAAGTTGGCAGCCCAACTTTGCATTCATCAACCTTGGCAGCCCAAGGTCATGCATCCGTCCAGCAGCCTGGTCGGCATCTTTTATTTATGTTTCAAGTCTGGCAGCCCAGACATTGCATTTATGACCCCTGGCAGCCCAGGATCATTTATTTACTTTCTCAAGTTGGCAGCCCAACTTTGCAGTCATCAACCTTGGCAGCCCAAGGTCATGCATCCGTCCAGCAGCCTGGTCGGCATATTTTATTTATGTTTCCAAGTCTGGCAGCCTAGACCTTGCATTTTATGACTCCTGGCAGCCCAGGATCATTTATTTACTTTCTCAAGTTGGCAGCCCAACTTTGCATTCATCAACCTTGGCAGCCCAAGGTCATGCATCCGTCCAGCAGCCTGGTCGGCATATTTTATTTATGTTTCCAAGTCTGGCAGCCCAGACCTTTGCATTTTATGACTCCTGGCAGCCCAGGATCATTCTATTTACTTTCTCAAGTTTGGCAGCCCAAACTTTGCATTCATCAACCTAGGCAGCCCAAGGTCATGCATCCGTCCAGCAGCCTGGTCGGCATCTTTTATTTATGTTTCGAGTCTGGCAGCCCAGACCTTGCATTTTATGACTCCTGGCAGCCCAGGATCATTTATTTACTTTCTCAAGTTGGCAGCCCAACTTTGCACTCATCAACCTTGGCAGCCCAAGGTCATGCATCCGTCCAGCAGCCTGGTCGGCATCTTTTATTTATGTTTCGAGTCTGGCAGCCCAGACCTTGCATTTATGACTCCTGGCAGCCCAGGATCATTTATTTACTTTCTCAAGTTGGCAGCCCAACTTTGCATTCATCAACCTTGGCAGCCCAAGGTCATGCATCCGTCCAGCAGCCTGGTCGGCATATTTTATTTATGTTTCCAAGTCTGGCAGCCCAGACCTTGCATTTTATTACTCCTGGCAGCCCAGGATCATTCTATTTACTTTCTCAAGTTTGGCAGCCCAAACTTTGCATTAATCAACCTTGGCAGCCCAAGGTCATGCATCCGTCCAGCAGTCTAGTCGGCATATTTTGTTTATGTTTCCAAGTCTGGCAGCTCAGACCTTGCATTTTATGACTCCTGGCAGCCCAGGATCATTCTATTTACTTTCTCAAGTTGGCAGCCCAACTTTGCATTCATCAACCTTGGCAGCCCAAGGTCATGCATCCGTCCAGCAGCACGGTCGGCATCTTTTATTTATGTTTCGAGTCTGGCAGCCCAGACCTTGCATTTTATGACTCCTGGCAGCCCAGGATCATTTATTTACTTTCTCAAGTTAGCAGCCCAACTTTGCACTCATCAACCTTGGCAGCCCAAGGTCATGCATCCGTCCAGCAGCCTAGGTCGGCATCTTTTATTTATGTTTCAAGTCTGGCAGCCCAGACATTGCATTTACAATTCCTGGCAGCCCAGGATCACTTATTTACTTTCTCAAGTTGGCAGCCCAACTTTGCATTCATCAACCTTGGCAGCCCAAGGTCATGCATCCGTCCAGCAAGCCTGGTCGGCAACTTTTATTTATGTTTCAAGTCTGGCAGCCCAGACCTTGCATTTGATGACTCCTGGCAGCCCAGGATCATTATTTCCGTATCAAGTTGGCAGCCCAACTTTGCATTCATCAACCTTGGCAGCCCAAGGTCATGCATCCGTCCAGCAGCCTGGTCGGCATCTTTTATTTGTGTTTCAAGTCTGGCAGCCCAGACCTTGCATTTGATGACTCCTGGCAGCCCAGGATCATTATTTCCGTTTCAAGTTTGGCAGCCCAAACTTTGCATTCATCAACCTTGGCAGCCCAAGGTCATGCATCCGTCCAGCAGCCTGGTCGGCATCTTTTATTTATGTTTCGAGTCTGGCAGCCCAGACATTGCATTTTATGACTCCTGGCAGCCCAGGATCATTTATTTACTTTCTCAAGTTGGCAGCCCAACTTTGCATTCATCAACCTTGGCAGCCCAAGGTCATGCATCCGTCCAGCAGCCTGGTCGGCATATTTTATTTATGTTTCCAAGTCTGGCAGCCCAGACCTTGCATTTTATGACTCCTGGCAGCCCAGGATCATTTATTTACTTTCTCAAGTTGGCAGCCCAACTTTGCATTCATCAACCTTGGCAGCCCAAGGTCATGCATCCGTCCAGCAGCCTGGTCGGCATATTTTATTTATGTTTCCAAGTCTGGCAGCCCAGACCTTGCATTTTATGACTCCTGGCAGCCCAGGATCATTCTATTTACTTTCTCAAGTTTGGCAGCCCAAACTTTGCATTCATCAACCTTGGCAGCCCAAGGTCATGCATCCGTCCAGCAGCCTGGTCGGCATCTTTTATTTATGTTTCGAGTCTGGCAGCCCAGACCTTGCATTTTATGACTCCTGGCAGCCCAGGATCATTTATTTACTTTCTCAAGTTGGCAGCCCAACTTTGCAATCATCAACCTTGGCAGCCCAAGGTCATGCATCCGTCCAGCAGCCTGGTCGGCATCTTTTATTTATGTTTCGAGTCTGGCAGCCCAGACATTGCATTTTATGACTCCTGGCAGCCCAGGATCATTTATTTACTTTCTCAAGTTGGCAGCCCAACTTTGCATTCATCAACCTTGGCAGCCCAAGGTCATGCTATCCGTCCAGCAGCCTGGTCGGCATATTTTATTTATGTTTCCAAGTCTGGCAGCCCAGACCTTGCATTTTATGACTCCTGGCAGCCCAGGATCATTTATTTACTTTCTCAAGTTGGCAGCCCAACTTTGCATTCATCAACCTTGGCAGCCCAAGGTCATGCATCCGTCCAGCAGCCTGGTCGGCATATTTTTATTTATGTTTCCAAGTCTGGCAGCCCAGACCTTGCATTTTATGACTCCTGGCAGCCCAGGATCATTCTATTTACTTTCTCAAGTTTGGCAGCCCAAACTTTGCATTCATCAACCTTGGCAGCCCAAGGTCATGCATCCGTCCAGCAGCCTGGTCGGCATCTTTTATTTATTTTTTCGAGTCTGGCAGCCCAGACCTTGCATTTTATGACTCCTGGCAGCCCAGGATCATTTATTTACTTTCTCAAGTTGGCAGCCCAACTTTGCATTCATCAACCTTGGCAGCCCAAGGTCATGCATCCGTCCAGCAGCCTGGTCGGCATCTTTTATTTATGTTTCAAGTCTGGCAGCCC
>JAMWEH010002086.1:0-16754 GCA_024721245.1 Mitragyna speciosa
AAAATTGCAAGAAAGTTGTTATTCCATGCAACAATTTACCTGATAAATCCAGCCATCATCCGCAATCCCATGAAGAGAGTCAAGCCAGCCCAGACACCAGGGAGGCCGAAATTTGCTGGAGCATAAAGCAAAAATGCAGAAGATATGGCGCCAACCAGCATCTATGATTTAAAAAACTAAAAATAAATTGTCTGCAAGTGCAGTTATAAGACTTATGGAAAATATACCTACCATAGAACGAGCAGCATAAGGGAAGTCTGAAGCACCATAATGGAGGCCATCAAAAATAAACGCCAGAGCATTTATGGTTGACTTGGCGCTAACAACTGCATCAGTTTTCATAGTTTTCAGCATGCAGCAGTTCTCAGGGAAGTAAAAGCAAGCATGCATAGTTTACAAATAAAACTAAATAGGAATCAAAAGAATAACTGTCAAGATACCGTGAACCATACACAACGCCAGTGCAATGATTTTTAATACTTCAGTGTCCTTTGTAAAGAAAGTGGATAAAGAATTAAACGAAACACCCAAAACTGCAGCTAAACAAACTCCAGTGAATACTCCAAGCTGAAAAACAAGATTATCCAACAAGATTATGGTAACAATATATTATAAATAACCACGAAGATGGATTTCCAATAGCAAGAAATTAAAAGCAACCTATATGTGACAAAAAATCTACTGATGCACAACAAAAAAACAAACAGATGAAGTAAAAAGTACCTTAATTACAAATTGCGTAAGCTCCTTGACAGTTCTGTAATCACCTCTTGATAAATAACTGGCAATCAAGGCCTAACCAACAAAATCATATATCACCAGACATATACAGAGTAAAAATATTTGCAGTTAAAATAAAAAAAAGTTTAAGCCACCAAACCTGCTAATCGTCAAGACTTTGAAACATTACAATTCAGAAAAGTAAATCACAATATTAACTGAAAGCATCCTACTCCTTTTAGACAACAGCAATAAATAAGTAATGTTTGACAAATTAACAAGTACAAATGTAAACGTATTGTAAATCTTGCCCATGAAAAAACTTTCAAAAGCCTCCCCAAAATTTCAGTATTTGCTAAGTGGAACACTCAAGGAAATATCCCCAAAAAAAAAAAGATATTTGCAGAAAAGGAGGAATAACTGATAGAAGGGGCCACCACAGTTTTATACATCCACAGACATATATTTGAATATACCTGAGATGCGGCTGCCAGAGCATCTGTGAGCAGAGATACTGCCAACCATACTTGGAAGCATACTTGATGAGCAGCCATCGCCACAGGACCTTGACGAGCAGCCATTGATGTTGCAAGTGTCATGGTCAGAAGGACAGATAGGGTTCGCCCAATTAGAAAACCACCTGAAGAAGCAATCATTTATATTAGAAAGAAAGCTAATCTAGGAGGCTTTCTAGTACATATGTTATGTGACTTAGTAAAACAAGGGGAAAGAATAAGGAGTTTCTGAAAAATTGAAGATTTCGTTTGCAAAAAGTTGTTTTACTCAAGAACCAATCAGGCAGAACTGGAGCGAGGTGTTGGAGCCAAAGCTGTACAATTATCTGTGCACATGTCGAAAGTATCAATTCGGAACAAACTCTTCCATGTACATAGGACCTAATACTTCTCCTATATAGTGGAGTAATACACCATATTTTTCTGTTTGCCAAATGCATGATTCCAAGGAGTCAAAGATGGGTAAGAAATTACACGGATGGTACTAGTTCATCCTATTCAAGGAAAATCATCCTTTTATTTAGTCCAGTGAATTTGATTTTGAAACCCAATTTTTTTAAAGGTGCCAAGTCGAATACGAGAGTCTATACATCAATACATGCTTTCAGATGTATATTAGGGGAAACACCACACCGAGATTCTAGCAGAATTTTATACAAGCAGATATGTTGACCACAATGGGATCTTGATTTAAAATTCAAATATCCCATTCCATGAGTAGGCTTGCTAATGTAAGCATGAGCTGAATAAACCTCAAAAAATCAACTTGGGAAACTACACAGCACAGCATTCAACTTTCCTATTTTAACCCAAGAAGTAATAATTTCCTATATAGTGACAAACAAGTGACGTGCCTTATTTATGCATATCTGCCCTAAATACAACCCAAAAAGAAAACGAAAAGAATAGAATTTTGATATGAAAAAACCACCACTATGGTGAACAAATAAAGTCAAAGAACTAGATCTTATGCTAACCTCTATTACCATCAGAGTTTCCTTCTACAACAAATATTGCAAGTCTCAAATTTGCTTCCCTAAGAAACATATAACACTTCAAGGGCTCGATACATTATGGGTCTCCAAAATAAAAACCAAAACCATATAAAAGCACCCAGCAATTGACCTCCTTTTACATCAGTTTACACTTATTCATCAGAATCACTATCCAGATGGCTCCCTAGACTTAAAACCTATAAGTTCCAAAATCCAGAGAAAAGCCTTGACGTGAAAGGAACCAAAATTAAAAAACAAAGCTAGGAATGTCTAATAAACTCTATACTGTTCTTTATCCGATCCAAAAAAAAACCTAACCCTCAAAGCATTCTATACTGAGAAAAACAATACGTAATGAAAAGAGAAAATTGTTTCATTAAAGCAATAGTTGCACGTATCTTCACTCACCAGATTTCAGGTAACTCCCAAACTGCAACTCTCCAAATTTTGGAGGCAGCAGTACAACCCTCTTATTCAAATAATAGATCATTGCAAAGGTTACGATATATCTGAAAAGTGAAAGAGTAACATTAAACTTCTAATACAAGGTAAATCAAGAAGCTTGTTTAAAAATCCAAACGATAAGGAAAAATAGGTAGCCAAAAAAAAAAAAAAGGAACTTAAAAGCAGAAATCAAAGAACATACTGTGAGATGACAGTAGAAATTGCAGCTCCCGATACGCCCAATCCAAATTGATACATAAGTAATGGAAACAAAAGTATAGCTGTAAAATTACCAAAACCTGCATGTACCAGAACTTTCAGCAATCCAATAGAGACAAAAAGTATTTCAGAATGTACACAACTAGCCAGATCTACCATGTAACTGGATCTTCATTTTTAGGAAAAGTGAATCAAACTATCGAGCTGAACTTGAATTATTATCTAGAAGAATATTTGCAATAATCCAGCTTAACTTCTTTTTTCTGAACTTTTAAAGTTTATAAACTCGTCAACCACTCTATTCCGACACGGCTTAAGCTTTTATTCAGGTTCTAACTCAATATTGCAACCGGGCGGGCAAAAGGTCCTGAACAGAAATCTTTAGCCACCTGTTAAAAGGTTTGAAAATACAGTCCACCCACATTCTAACAAATATTACATCAGAGAAAAAGTAGTGTTTCATGATTAGCGCAGCGCAAGAAATGAGGAATCCATGGTATGGCAAAAATCACTTGCTAATTAATAATAATAATAATTTCAGGATTGAAAGCAGTACGGGAGTATAAACAGCAAATGTGTTAAAAAAGGCTTTTCAATTCCCAAATGTCTTCTCAAGCACTTCTGTCCCATGGTGCAAGAGCATAACTAAACCATCAAGATTTTATCAGTACCTAAGATGCGATAAAGAGTTTATGCTGAACAACACTTGGGTATCTCCGTTATGATTGAATTGAAATGATTTGAATTTCCATACACTAGTGTGCTTTAGAAAAACTTCTAAAGTGAAGCTCAACAATCTCATTATCACCAGATTCTTTGATGATTAATTAATTTACTCATATAGAGTAATAATGATAATCTCTTACACGTGGCTTTCTTAACTCCTTTAGACAACATATCCACATACACATACTTCCTACAGCTTAAACAAGGCTGCACAAATAAAATGCAGCCTGAAGCAAAAGCAACTCTAAGATTGACAAAACTGAATTTCTCATAGAAACGCCCAAGATCACTTTAGATCTCTTATGAGGTGACATAAAAGATAAATCATACAACCAACAAAATACCAGAATAAAAATCGTTACATGGAAGCCTAGAAAATGGATTTAGAAATTATTCACAGCAACTTCTGCAATTCTCATGAATCAAAGATGAAGTCATTTGCTCATCTATTATCCTACGAAAGGGTTAGAAGATGACAAGAAAATAATAATATTTCACGGTCCATGAAGAGATTACAAGGTAACTGAATACATATTTAAACAAGAGAAAATATGTACCTAATATTACAGAACATTTTTTTCTTTGGTTATCTACTAAGATGTTGGACGTCTTTTGCTATATGATATTATTACTGAAACCTTTGCAATTCAGAATAAGAACTTGCCTAGACAAAATACTGGAGTCTTTGTATCCTTGAAACCACGGAAAATGCCTTGAAGAGCCAAAGAAACAACAAAAGCAGGAGCCCCAAGTGCTCTCAGAGCAAGAAACTGATGTGCTGTGGCTCGCATAGGAGAAGCCTGTCAGAAACATTTTTAGTAACGTGATTACTCCTGGAAATAGTACAAAGCAAATGGAATTTATAGAATATTGGCATTTACAATGTGTCTATGAACCTCAAACTGTTTAAATGATAAGCAAGTACGTTTACAAGCGGAGTACCACTAATTCATAAACGCTCAAGTACCACACTGTTGGTAAATTTAAAAGGGTTTATGAAAGTGTGAATGAGTGAGCGTGCTCTGTATGCGTTTGAGCACTCATATACATCACAGATCTTTAAAATATTTCAGGACCCCAACTGAAAAACCAGCCTATTACACAATTTCTGAGGCATCTGTGAAATAAGCTATTCTCTGTTCTCCAGCAAATTCCTTGACCTTGAATCACTAATAACTCAAAGCAGATGTCAAACACATTTGGAGGTGCATAAATTAGTTGCACAATAAAATACATCCACATTGCATAAATCAACCCATGTGCAAGTGGCTAGACAGTAATAATTCTGCACCACACAACAGTTGCATGCCAAGTGAACGCACATGATAAAGAACCGCATTATTTAGGTGAAAAATTATATGGCAGCTGTGAGGCATCACTTACCCAAATGATCAGATATGAGGATCAAGATAAAAACACAAGTACAGGCAAGCCCATATCCAGTATGTGCCCCCAAAAGAAAAAACAATTGAAAATTCATGAACAAAAACATACACGTGATATGCCCATCATATTAAGAAGAAATCCAGATCCAAATAACAATGCCAAGGCTTCAAAAATGCCAATGCCAATTGCTAAAACTAAAGCTGTAGATACAGAAGATAGCTGCTGCCTTCCCCCAGGACCATCAAATGGTTTTCCATTGGTGCTGTCTTCCATTTCTATATATCAAATTGCAAAAATGAAAATCAGAATGGTGCCTTTATTTCCCCTTTCTCCATTTTTTATTTTTAAAAGGAAGAGAGGGGGGGGGGGGGGGGGGAGGGGGAGGTTGAAAGCGCCATCTCCACTTCACCTGTTGCAGAAACTCGACTGGTATTCTTCGAGATGTCCTCAGCTACAAAAGAAGTAGCAACACTCAGGAGAGGAATATTAAATAACTTCGAAATTGTGTTGAAGACTGTTATGGAGACCCCCGCAGAAGCCAACTCCAACGAGCCTGTGGACAAAAATTATGACAAAAAAAATGATGAGTAACACAAAAGGGATTGATATTAGCACTCTACTGTAACATTCGACATTCAATCACCTTTGTAATTCTTTAACAGGAAAAATATACCTCTGGATTGACATGTTTAACAAAAAGAAAAAGAAATTTGTACAAACAACTTCAAGAAAAACAATATAAAGATACATTCTGATTTTTATGATATACAAAGAAGCTTTGGCTCCAAGTTCTTAAAGCAAAGAAAGAAGACTATCAGACTAGTTTGGATTGATACGGAAGTTCAAACAATAAAAGCCAAATGTTGAAAAGAGTCCTGTTTAAGCTTATTGTTTATGCATTCTAGTGATCTTAGCAGGTCAGCTTGGAGAAGAAATTTTAAAAATGTCTTCACTGCTGAATCAAGGCTGTAACCATTGAGTAAGTTTCGAATTACTATTTATAAACATAAAAGGAACACAATCATATAAGCTGAGTCAATAATCAAGATTTGAAGCAGTAACATACAGAATTTCATCCTTCTTTGCTTCTCAACACCAAATAGCACTAGAAAGAACAAAACAAAAATATACTGAAAACCGCAAATAGAAAGACATTGTAAATCTATCAAGCACCATAGGTGATGAACTGATTATTACGTTGAATATCCAAGGTTTCCACCTTACCTAAACGGCCAATATAAGCAATCTCCATCAACTGTACCAAAGGCTCAATTGCCTGCCCAGCAATTGCTGGCAAAGACAGCATTACAAGCTCACGCCTGACATCCAGAGCATGAGATGGACTTGAGGGAATCTTTTTCAACTCATTTTCAATCTCATCAATCCTAAAGAAATTAATGCCAATGGAAAACGTCATTAACAACAATAATAAGGTTGCAAAAAAGATAACTTGGAGATTACAACATTAACCATTAAACCACAACACCATCAATTCCATTAACCAATTATGGAACCTCAATAGTCAAATATTAAAATTCAAAGCTGAAAGATTTTTTATTTACAACAAATCCAAATGAGAGGCAGAGAACTAAAGAAGGAATAGATTTTTCTCATTGTTTCAAATATCAAATACAAACACAGCCAGAGTGTTCAAAACTGCAGATTATTCCCCCCACAATACAAACCATAGTTAGAACAGATTTTTCTTCCTTTCCCAACCCAGAATGGTAACCCAGTGTGAGTCTGCAGTATTTAAAAAAAAAAAAAAAAAAAAGAGAGAGAACACACCCCCACCCCACCCCCAGCAAACACAAAACACGACTCTGGACAGAGTAAATGGACAAGTTGAATTAGATTAAACACTCCATCATACAATGATGGTAATTAGCAAAAGGGTAACAGGTCTCACTGAAGGCCTTCATTCGAACTTGAGATAGAAGGTTGTATAGCATCCTCCTCTCCATTAAAAGACTGCTGGGCTTGGTAATCTGAACTCAATTGTTGGTTGGGCCCCGAGATGAAACACTTGTTACGGGTTTGGGAAGAAAATAATTTCTTTGGATCATTGAGAGATAAAGGGTAAAGTTGCCGAAGAACATTCGAAGACGTCTTCTTTAATGGACGGCGCAATGACAATTGAGGCGGTGCTCGGTTCCCCAAACCTAAATTCCTAGTCCTACCAGTTGTCAGTCCCTTAAAAGCTATACCGGCGTTGAATTGCGCAGCAGCAGGAGTAGCCATGTCAAGAAACCAAAAAGGGAAAAGACAAAGCTTTGATGCTGCTGTATATCTTCAGTGTCCTGGTTGGAAAAGTAAGAAACGTACCATGAGGGATCGCGCAGTAATAATTCAGGAAAAAAAAACGAACAAGTAAAAGGAAATAAAGGAGTAGTATCTTGGAAGAAGAAACAAGAATTATCCACAAACTTGATCAAAGACTTGACAGTCTAATCGTCATGTTTTGTAAATTTTAAAAGGGAACAAACCAACCAAGAAAGGAAGAAATTAACGCAGAAAAAGAGGGGTTGTTAAGTTATGTAACCAGATTATATACTACTACTAGTACCAAACATGCAAAGGGTGTGGGGTGTTGTGGGGTGATGGGAAAAACAAGAACCAAGGACGAGAGGTGGCAGTAGGAGTACTGGTTTCAGTAGATGGGGATGATCAAAACTGGGATGGCCGACTCTTTAGTTTTGATTTTGAAGGGTGGCTGTCGTCTCTGTTGTGATGTGGCGGTGATGATGTTGGTGGCTATATTAGCTATGTCATGAATGCTGAAATTTAGGCAGTAAAACAGAAGCGCCAAATTAAAACCGGTGTATCCCTCCCTCCCTCCCAAAGAAAGAACTCTCTCTCGTCTGTGTTTTTGTTCTGTTGGCCTTATCTATCATATCAGATGATATTACCGCTACTGCTGCCTGCCAGGGCCAGTGTGGTGTGTGTGTTGTTTTGTGTGGGCATTGAACTGGACCTGGCCGGACCAGATTCTGGACTCTTTTTGTCTCGGTGGAGAGCCGTAACCAAACATCGAATTCTTTGGACTGACGAAACCACGGGCTTATATTAATCTTTTGAATCGATGAAAAGCTCTTACCTTTTGTGTATTAATACTGTACTACCTACCAACTACTCGTACCGCCCATGACATTTAAAAGGAATAATTTAACATACTTTTCCTGATGTTTGACATAATTACACTCAACTCCGTTCAGGTTTTAAAAATTACACTTACACTCTCCATGTTTATAGTTTTCATAACTAAACAAGTCCATTTTGATAATGCAACTCAAAAACACCAACCAAACACCTTAAAATATGCTTAATTGCTTTTAAAAAATAAATAAATCTTAAAAAATTAAGTAATTAGTCATAAAAATGTCAAAAGTGCTTATATTCTTACACTAAATTTTTAATCTCTACCAAATATTATTTCTTCAAAACTCAATTATCCAACTAATCTAAATGAATTTACTTTATCTGTTAAAATTTTATAAAAAAATATATATTAATAAGAAAGAGATGACCAATTTAAAAGTAATTAAGCATATTTTCAGGTGTTTGGTAGGTGTTTTTAGGTTACGTTATCAAAATGGACTTTTTTGTTATAAAAAATATAAACGCAGAGGGTGTAAATATAATTTTTAAAACATGAGGTGAGGTGAGTGTAATTATAACAAATCTCAAGAGAGATATGTACAATTATCCCCATTTAAAATATTTATTTTACTATTACAATAAAAATTTTAATATATAGATACTACCAAAAACCACCCATTGGCACGGCCTGATCTGGTGGTCTGCTAATTTGTCTATAGTACAATACTTCACTTCTTTATTTATTTATTTTTTTATCGGCTTTTATCTGGTAAATTCCCCCCGCCCCCCAAAACCCAAAAACAAGAATAAAGGGACTACAAGGAGTAGTAGAACGAACCTGAAACCTATACGAGGAATAACATTCATCAAATATTAATTATTACTAGCACTAATCTACACCTTAAACAGATGGAAGAGATAGCCAGCCAAGGCATTAAGATTACTTAGTCAATCGCCTTCATGCCTTTTATTATGAGCCTCATCTTGGCTTTGCTCACGGTGCAAGTCATTTAAGAATTTGGAGCACAACACTAATATTCCACTGTTTTTTTTTTTTTTTTGAGGAAATATTCCACTGGTTTGTGAATTAATATCCTATCTATGGACCTGCAAAGGGAATATTAGGGGAACATCCTAAACACATCGTTTTGCGTGCATAACAACCACATTTTGCAAGTTGCTAGG
Organism: Mitragyna speciosa; assembly: GCA_024721245.1. Taxonomy (NCBI): domain Eukaryota; kingdom Viridiplantae; phylum Streptophyta; class Magnoliopsida; order Gentianales; family Rubiaceae; genus Mitragyna; species Mitragyna speciosa. The sequence continues at coordinate 9,290 of JAMWEH010002086.1, forward strand.
AAAAAGTATAAAATGCATTACGTATATTGTCACGTAGTGCACTAAAATCAATAATTTATCATTATGTGACGATGATGAGTCATATCTCGTATTATTTAACAATGTGTGATTAATTTTAATATATTATGTGACCCGTCACGTGACGCGCGTGATGTACGCAATACTTACTCTGGTGGCACGTTTCAAAATTCTGCCTTGAGAAATCAAATGACCGGTTTTTATAATTGACGAAAATTTAGCATTTGAGAAACTACCGTACACTACAGGAGAAGGGTTAGTTTGGGAGTTTAGGATAGAAATGAAATGAAATGTTGGGTGAAAAAAAAAAAAAAAAGACGAGAGAAGAAAATAAAGGAAGAGAAAGAAATGATGAAATTTTCTATTTGTCATTGTTTGGAAGTTTCGAAATAAAAGAGAAAAAAACTAAGACTCATTGAAAATTTAATTCTACCTTATAAACTTTTTAGGGATAAAAGTGTTATATTATAAAAGCTTACACAAAATTTTTCTCTTTCCTATCATTTCCATCCTATTTTGGGCGGAAAACTTGAGGGATTTAGAAGGCTAAATTTTTTCCTTCCAAATTCTTCCATTTCCATTGCTTTCTTTTCCAGAAAAACTCCCAAACGTGAAAAAGTTAAAATTTTTCATCCCATTTTTTTCTTTTCCATCCAAACTAACTGTAAAAGAGCAAATGAGTAGCTATGTCATCAAATATATGGCAACAAGAAGAGTCACATCCCACCAGCATTGACAGAATCAAATGTTTGCCGAATCACTCATCCACCACCCTCAAATGAGAAAAATATAATCGCACATCTTCCCTGTCCATCGTCAAATCGAATCAACAGGAATAGAGACTTGTGGACAATTTCCTCATTCCTCACTGCTAAATCCCTAGACAAAGCAGCAACAGGTGGACAAGAACAAAGATTGACAAGTTCCTCTTCCAACTCCCTTGCATGCTCATTGCCGAAGATCTATTATCAGAAGCTGTTGCAGATACAAAAACCAACTCTTTTCTTAGGAACAATGGATCAGATATAAGTACAAGGGAGAAGTAGAATGAAGATGCTTTCTGAGTTTTGATCATAAATACAGGATAATCGTACAAGATTCTTTTCAACTACCACGATATTACTCTATAGTTGGTTTTTCTTGAACTCACAAATATGTGAGGAGGAGGTCGAGTATAACATCTATAAGCCCACAGGATATTCCTGTTTTTCTGATTAAAATTGAAAAAACTGTGAGTCATTTACAGGTAAATAATCTTAGCTCAAATAAACAAACAAAAGAAAAAAGAAAGCTTTTCATAACCCACTAATTCTCGGTAACGAAATAAAATTAGTCTGACAAATTGTTTCAGTCTTACAAGTTGATATTCTCTTGTCATCACAGCACATGGAGACAGACACCCTCCCAGCCAAAAAACAATTCCAGTTATCCCGTTTCAGCTTTTCATAAAGATAAAATTATTGCAGAATTAAGCAGTGGCATTTGCCTCAAAAACAAGAGCCATATCAATCATGAGGGGAGGGTGCCCGTCGATTACAGATCGGAACTAGTGAGATATCGCCAATTGATAGGTATTACTAAATATCAACAACAATGAGTACAAGTGCTAATAATTCTACTGCTTCAATTTTTCTTATTCAAGCTCAAAGTTTGCTTCATAAAATCCCCCGCCACCTTCGGATTAGTACGCCACTCCAAAATATAACATAACATTTCACAACACTGCCAAAAAATGGTAACTGCACTCACCAGGGCAGGTCGATTCCAAAGCTGTAGTGGTGAGGATGGTTTGGTTGTTGTAACCAGCATAGGCACAGGTGGTGCGATTGCAACCTGAAGTTGTATTTCCAAGGTATAGATTATCTGTACCTTGACACTGCATGCTAGGGCATGAAGGCCAAAAAGACGATTTAATTTGGGTCGGCTTGCATTGTAGCCTGTGCATACATGTGAACAAGAAAAGATACAAAACAACATTAAGACTCTGAGAGGTGACAAATACTAACAGAGACAGAAAAATCAAAGATCGATCAACTTACGTCCAGTTGTTTGCAGCATCACAGTTGCACATCACACAATTGGTAGCAGTGAAGGCATAAGTTCCATTAGGAACAAGTAGAGGATAGTCCAGTGACCTATTGCTTACCATAGAGGCACAGGCTACAAAGAAACAAATCAAAGATGTTCGTCACTCTTGGAAAGAACTAATTAAGGACCCTAGTGTGCAGCCCACAGGCACTACTAGGGACCTGAAAAGGCCAAAAAACAAAAAAAAAGAAATTAGATAAAAAAAACAGAGATGTTATGTTGTGAAAGAAAGTTTTCTAATAATAGCATTTGTCTTGCTGTTGTTGTGGAAATAGCCCGAGATCAAACCATGAAAACAGAAATGCAGAAGACACCACAAATGGGATAGATTTTGATTTGTTCTTCTGTAGTTTAATGGCACACAAAACACAACTGCAAACGGACATGAATAAAGACAACTGCTTTTCCAAGTATCTTACTAAATGATCCACCATGGCCGACCACTATTTGCCTACAAACAGAGTTTAACCACGTTATTTGGCTCGCTTTTATTCTTCTTAATTAAGTAGGCAATCTTGGATATACGTATAATAATGTAGCTTCTTAAAATGGTTCCCCTAATTGAAAGCCAAATAATTAAATAGACCAGAAGAGCATCTGTGCAGAGTTCTGCTTGGAGACTGAAGGTCACGAGGATCAGCAGCTTAAGCAATAGACAAGGGGCCACAGGTCGAGCTGTAATCCTCGCAGTTTCTAGGCCTAGACCGCGACCGGCGGACCCGCGCCAACCCCAAATGGTCCCCCACCATCATGTGGTAATAGTACTAACCTTTACTTCAACCAATCAATTACTGGCTCATTGATAAATGTCGACAATGCTACATGTCAATTAAAAAAAAAAAGATAAATCTTTGTGAAAAATAGTAAATTTTAACGCTTCCACTTTTTTGAAATATTTTTTATTGGTAAACCTTCATTATCAATACATTATAATATACAAAAAACTACAGAAAACTGAGACCTTAGATTCTTAATTTGACTGAGCTGCATTTGGTTCTCGATCAGAATTACAATTGTAGTTATCAAATACATATCTTGATAACATGACTAGAAATAGATATCTTAATTTGACCGAGTATGGTTTCACGGTTGCAGGCTGAAGCAGTATGGCAATGCAAAATTCAATTAGAACCAAGAAAGAAAAGAGTAGTAAAAATAACAGAAATAAAGGCTAGAAAGTTAACCGAATGAAAAAATTACGTAGACGTAGTCTATTATTTCGGGACTGGGGAGGAAGGGAGTACCTAATGCCTACCTTTAAGAGGAACATCAAGAACAGCACCGGCTTTGAGATCATTAGGACTAGCCAACCCATTGAGCCTCAACAGGGTATCCGTGGTGGTATTGTACTGCTGGGCAATTCCCGCCACGCTGCTCCCAGCAGCCACCACATGGCCGTAGTGAACCACCATCTGCCCATCCACTTGGTCACAACTGCAGGGCAGTGGGATCCACAGCTTCTGTCCCGCAAAAATCAGGTTGGCATTAGCGATGTTATTGACAGCCTGGATTTCCTGGACCGTCACCAATCCAGAGAACACCTCCGCCGCAATGTGGTAGAGGCCGTCGTCGGGGACCACAGTGTAGATGGGGCGCTTGCTGGATTTGCCGGTGCCGTTGGTGCAGATACAGGGGAAAGGGATCTTGAGAGTCTGGTTAGCCGGCACAGTGTAGTTTGCAGGGGTGGAGGGTGGGAGGCTGTTGGCGCCCAGGATGGAGCGGAGGTTCTTGACGTTGAAGAGATTCTTGATGTGATCGAGAGTGGTGGAGTTTGGGAGCACGTAGTCAACGATGGCGTCACAAGTGCCAGGGGAGCTGCACTTGAATGCCTCAGCCGTGACAACTAGTAGCCATCCTGAACAAACTAGCCATAAAAGGACTCCTGCTGCTCTGCTACGATCGTAATAATAATTATCCATTTCTATTTTCTCTTTTCTCTTTTCTCTTTTCTCACACGAGGCAGACGAGATGATTTGCCTAGCCTGGATCAATGTTTTTCAGTGGCGGGACCTTTTTTTTTTTTTTTAAGTACTAGTAGCTACAACAGTACTACTACTTCTATGTGTCAAGTATCAACGGGGTACTATGGGATACCGCGTGAGTGTGTCGCGAGAAAAGGGAGGGCTGACGCTGCTGTAGAGAAAAATAACTGTTTTTAGGAGGAAGGAGTACTCAAAAGGCTGAAAGATTTTGGCAAGAATTGTGAAAAATAAAGCATAGAGACTCATTTAACAAGAAGTCAGATTATGGATGAAAAGCGATGAAAGAGATGGGAGTGGCGGAAATTAGGAATTTCCATTTTCTAGATTAGCGGCGGCAGCAGCAGTAGACTGGGTAAAATAAATGGGAACTGAGAAAATTTGAACTTTGGAAAATGGTAGCGGACCCCGGTCTATTATTATTATTATGTTTTTTTTTTTATCCTAAGAAGAAGTCCCACTTGCGCACAGTATGACATAATGCGCAAGACTTCGAATTGTTGAAGGATTCAAATTTTATTTTTGGTTTGGATTCAGATTCGGAGGTATATCACGTGGTCTTTCTTTACCTTTTCCGCGTCCCACTTTCATCCTGGTGCAAACAATAAAGTACCCACCGCTTTTTTTTTTTTTTTGTTTTCAATTGGGGTATCGAAAGTATACTTCACTAATCCCCGTAGCAGAACGAGCTCCACCATTACCAAAGAAATCATCTCGGGACTCAAACTCTTAGTTTTGACTTCGTAACTAGTCTATTAAAACCATCCAAGCCGCCGAGGGGGTCCAATCGCATTTAGTATGTTTGTTAAACACCTCCACCACAACCCCCTCCCCCGGTCGCCCTTCTCTGTCCCCCTTCTCTACGGGCTAATAAAAGTCAGAATTTGTGCCTTAACAGTCAAAATCTAGGACAAATCAAAGCTTCGGGCTTTCCCGTGCACTTACCATAGCGTATCATTTGCACTTTCTTTTGTGCGTCCCACAATACTGTGAGCATTGCATATGTAAGTCACGTTATGAGGCGAGGGAAAATATTTAGATGTATTCGGTCCACAGAATAGTTCTGTAGATTCCTTAGTTCAGAAGTAACCATATCATTCATACGGTAGGCCATGAGTAATGTGGCTACCTCTTGACCAAGGGATTCACGGAACTATTCCGTGAACCGAATCCATCTAAGTATTTTCCATGAGGCCTGATTTTTGCCTCTCCCGCAATACACTACCTTTTTTTTTAAATTAAATTTATACTATTACAGTTGAAGACATTGTTTTTTTTAATTAAACCCGTATTATTATAATTAAAGAAACGAAAAAAAAATAGTATTGATAAAATTCGAATTATCTGAAGTCGCAAAATTTCAACTACTCAACCTTTATTATTACACTCTTTCGTGTCAACTAGGGAAGATAAAAAACAATTAACCACAATAAGCATAATGCTCTATCTGGGGAAATATCATCTAGTGAACCAGTCCAGGTCGACCTACGAACGGAACCCACTCACAGAAGTCGCAACACCAACCCTTTATGTCATTTCTTTTTATAAATAATAATAATAATTATTAGTTATAATATAGACAAAAGATATTAAAACTCCATTCTAATTAGGGGTGGGCAAAAATAATCGGAAAATCGAAAAATCGAAATAACCGATTCATTCTGAACTGAAAAATGAGGGTAACCAAACCGAATTTTGAAAGCAGTTAGGTTAACCGAACCTCATTTGTAAAAGCGGTTCTGGTTTCGGGTATCAATTTTCAAAAACCGTGGTTAACCGAATCGGTCCATATATACGTTTTAAAGGCTAATATTTGTAATGTTATAGAGGAATTGAAGAATATTAATTCATTTTATTTTCAAGTTTAAGATTATTTTAAAACTTAAATATCATATTTAATTTTTCTTTCAATTTAATTTCTTGATGCTAACTAAAAAATTATTTTCATATAATTGAAATACATAAATTTTTTACTCTTAAAAAGAGCAATCTTTTTTAACCTTTTTTACTTTTAAAAAGAGTGGATACAAGAGTTTCAATTGTAATTTTATTGCTTGTTTTTTAAAGTAATTGAAATTGTATAAGGATTTTTTTAATTTGAGCAAAGGTTTGTGTTATAATATTTTGATCTATTTTGTCAAATTAATTTAAACTATACGGTTCTGGTTACCCGTAGTATCTGACCCTCTTTAATCGGGTAACCGATAAGCGGTTAACCGATTAATGAGGGTCGGATACGATTTATAAATTAGGCAAACCGATACAAACGATTCCGGTTAAAATATTAGGTGTGTGAATCGGTAAATCGATCCATGCCCACCCCTAAGTCTAATAGACCAACCGAATGAAAACTTTCCCGCTATCCAACCGGTCAAACGGAGACAGTAACTTTTGGCCGGTCGGGAGCAGCACAAAGAATTCTGAGATATATGGGACATCGTGCGGCAATAGTCAGTTGCTTCGGGAGCAGCAAATTAAAAGCCCGTAAGCAGTTAAATAAACAAAGCCCCCTGAATAAAGTTAAAAGATTCCTATTAGCGATGTTCTAGGACTTGGCTAATAAGTTAAATAAGATACCGCCTACTCAAACAGCCCTACAAAGATTAAAGCGAATGCATTGCTAGTTGTGTCAGTAATAACTTGGCATTTGAACACAGGGATTCTCTCTCTAGCAAGTTATAGCTTATCTCTCCTCTTCTAGAAGGGGTATCGTCTTTGCAGTTAATACAACGATTTTGAAGGTTCAAGTAAAGAACGGTAACATGTCCAATCTAGTTCAAGAAATCATCAATCAGATGCAAAATGTCCAATTTGAGGTGGAAGAAGCTGACATCATTGAAGTTAAAAAAAAAAGAAATCCAGCAAGGAATTATACATTGCACCAGTAGTTGCTATGGGAAATTTATTGCTGCAAAATATATGAATCTCAAGGGTCTTAGAAATGCATTAGCAAAGTCCTGGAAGAGCCAGAATATCAGGGTCTACAGAATACAACCAAACCTGTATTAATTATTCTTCTCATCACAGGAAGAGCTGCACGGAGTTATCAAGAGGGGTCCATGGAATATAGATAACAACTTGTTGATTATAAAACAATGGGCACTAGGTATGATAACAGAAAATGAAGACTTTGATCACACGTATTTTTGGATAAACATTATCGGATTACCAAGGGAGCTTTACACAAAAGAGAACAATGGGCACTAGGTATGATAACAGAAAATGAAGACTTTGATCACACGTATTTTTGGATAAACATTATCGGATTACCAAGGGAGCTTTACACAAAAGAGATAGTAGAGAAGGTGGCAGTCTATTTGACGAAAATATTAAACATTCAATTAAGAGAAAAAAGGGAGACTGGCGAACGTTTTATAAGG
>JAMWEH010001641.1:0-20048 GCA_024721245.1 Mitragyna speciosa
ATTACCATGGTATCTTGAGTGTGGATTGCTATGCTTTGACTCCATTGCTCGGTGCTCGTAAAAGAGTAGCCCATACGGTATAGATTGGGTATAGTATGAAGCATGGAAGTAAAGTGAGTAATCGATATAAGATTCACCATTCCTTATTAAAGGAGAGTAAATCCCGGATTGGCCACTTGTTAAAATATAACTTAGAGAATCTTTTGCGCAAAAGTGAAAGTATGACATAAAAGAGTTTCAAGGTTATACTTTTATGGAAAGTTATATTTTGGGCACAAGAAATCATTAATTAGTCATTTAAAGAGTGTGCACTACAATCTTGGACTAATTGGGATATAGTGTGGTAAAAGAATATTAATTACACAGTAACATTGTCATTGATAGGTGTAGTCTATCATATGACTTTCCTATTCACTTGGGTTGTCATGATGCATTGCTAGACGCCACTCATGATCTATAAGTGTAAATTAATTAATTAGTAAATTAATGATAAATTAAAGTGTTTAATTTATCTAGCTCTTAATTAATTAATTAATGAGTTATAATTTGTCCTTATTGCCAACGTTAGTGGAACCTAATGGGTCACGCAAAATAAGAACCTGGTCTTTGGGTTAAATTGTTATTAAGATAAGTATAAGATACTTATGGGGTTAATTTATGTGACAAATTAACTTAAAGAACTTAATTATAGATATTCTAAGTCTTGATGGAAATTAGTTTCTTAAAAGGAATTAAGAAGCTATTTGGTTTCCTTTTAGAATAGGTTTCCTAAAGGAATAGGATTAGCTTAAGGTAAGCTTCCTAAACCTTTTTGGTTTCCAATTGCTCTTGTTTCCTTAAAGACTAGGATATTACATCTATAAATAAGTCCATGCCTTGACTCTTGATAGATTGATGAAACACAAAATTTTAGAGTGAGAAAAAATTGAGAGAGGCGTGTTTTTCTCCTAAGGAAAAAACGCCACATCCTTTTCTCCCTAAGGGTTAGGGATTTCATCTTCTTCCTCTTTCTTCTTCTTGTGTTATTCATGATATTCATGGGAGCTAGCACTCAAAAGGCAAGGCAAGCAAGCCCAAAGGTTCCTAATGATCATGTTCGTGTGGATACCGTTAGAGACTCAACACTTGGAGGGCTTTTCATGGTAGATCAACACCTTCATCGAATCTGATCTTGCCCTTTGAAGCTTAGAAACCTTCTGTGCTTGAGGTATTTATGCTAAACACCCTTTAATCGTATAGATTACATCAAAGAGATCCATAGTTAAGGTAATAAATTTTTAAATTTTTTGCTAGGTTACTCCCCTCTTTACCTTACAGTGGCATCAGAGCCTAGTTTGATTATATTTATATGATTTGTATTTATTTAATTGTCATAAATATGGATGGTTTATTCCTGATGAATTTTGTCTCCAAATTGTTTTAGAAAAATCAAGAGTTTGATTTTTAAGATAAGTTCTTAATTGTTTAAAAGTGTTTTAAACAATTAAGATGAGTTCTTAAGGTTGTATTTATGGTTTCTAAACCAATTTTAAGTGCTAAAAGGGTTTTAACACGTTATGGTTCAAAAGAGTTTTGAAAAACATCAAGATAATTTGATTTTTGCAAGTTGTAGAAGGTCAGCCGTGGGTGTTTGCCCGCGGCTGAACCCACAGCTAAGAGATCGTATTTTTCAAAGTCTGAGCTATGGGCTCAGCTGTGGGTGGTTTACATACATCTGGCACCCGCAGCTCAATTTGTCTGCGAGCCATGGGCATGAGCCGTAGGTGGTTTACCCATGGCTCAAGGCAGAACCCTAGTGAGAAAATTTTGATTTTTTAGAAAAATGTGTTTTTGTGTAAATTTTTGTGAAAAAATCTTTCCAATTTTGATTGTTAAAATTTGAAAAGTTGATCTTAGAAAAAATCTTTCCAATTTTAAGAGTTAAATTTTGGAAACCATAAACCTTCTTTAACATTTTTTAGACGAATAATTCAAGGATATTAATCTAATTTGATTAGACCATGTGATTTATGATTTGAATTAAATAAATGTTTATATTATTTAATTGTTAAATAATATGATGGCATGGTGGATGATTATGGACTACGACCAATGTGATTGAATGGTCAAATTTTTATTAGTTTGATGGTTGGCTTGTATTGGTTTTTTTAAATAGGGCCTGCGTGTCTTGCCTTTTCTATTATTCTCTTGTAATTCTCATCTCACCTAACTCTCCTCAAATATAACTCGAGGTTTCTTAATCAATACATGTAATGTACATAGTCTAGGTTAGGTTTAATTTTCTAAATTGTTTGGATTAGAATTACATGTGTAATGTACAAAGAAGATGGAGATGGCATGAAGGAGCAACTATGGAGGCTTATCAAGAGTTGAAGACCTCCCCAGGAATGCATCAAGGAGTTGATCATGTCCCTTAGGAATTTGAGCGTATATTTTCCTTAAGGCTCAAGGAAAATATCTTAGTAAAGTCCATAATCATCCACGGTTGATTGTGCATGTTTTTATTTTATATGTTGATATATTTTAATTACATGCTATGATGAGACTATATATTGTATAATTAAAATAAAATCCCTCAAATAAAATATTAGCCACTTGCCTTCCATTATTATAGTAAAAATCATAGTTCTTGTGAAGCGTTGACACGTTGGCCTCTATCAAGGTCATCTTACCTAGAGCATGTTTTTTACTATGAGATATGATCTCCAAATAATGGGTAAGACTTAACAAAAATACTCAACTTGTTGGTCTCCATCAAGGTTATGGTGTTTTTGAGGTGATATTAAGTCAATATATAAGTTGCCTTCCATTATTATAGCAAAAACGAAGAGTTCCTATTAAATTTTGACACGTTGGCCTTCATCAAGGTCACCTTACTCGGAATATGTTCTTGCTATGAGATGTGATCTCTGAATAATGGGTATGACTTAATAAAAATACATAACGAGTTTGGCCTCCGTTAATGTTATGATATTTTTGAGACAATGTTGGGCATTACATAAGATGTGAATATCAAGAGTTGATACCCAACTATCTAGTGTAAGGTAATAAGGGGAGTAACGCAGCGGAATATTTAAAAATTTATTACCTTAGCCATGGATCTCTTTGATGTAATCTATACGATTAAAGGGTGTTTAGCACAAATACCTCAAGCATAGAAGGTTTCTATGCTTCAAAGGGCAAGATCCTATTCGATGAAGGTGTTGATCTACCATGAAAAGCCCTCCAAGTGTCGAGCCTCCAACGGTATCCACACGAACATGATCTTTAGGAACCTTTGGGCTTGCTTGCCTTGCCTTTTGAGTGCTAGCTCCCTTGAATGATTCATGAAGAACACAAGAAGAAGAAAGAAGTTGAAACCCTAACAATTAGGGAAGGAAGTGTGGCATTTTTCTTGGAGAGAAAAACCGCCACCAAGCTCTCAATATTTCTCTCTCTAAATTTTGTGTTATGTTTCATCCATCATCCAAGAGTCAAGGCATGGACTTATTTACAGATGTAGTATCCTAGTCTTTAAGGAAACAAGAGCAATTGGAAACCAAGAAGGTTTAGGAAGCTTGCCTTAAGCTAATCCTATTCCTTTAGGAAACCAATTCCAAAAGGAAACCAAATAGCTTCTTAATTCCTTTTAGGAAACTAATTTCCATCAAGACTTAGAATATTTATAATTAAGTCCTTTAAGTTAATTTATCACATAAATTAACCCCATAGGTATCATATACTTATCTTAATAACAATTTAATCCAAAGACCATGTTCTTATTATGTGTGACCCATTAGGTTCCATTCACGTTGGCAATAAGTACAAATTATAACTCATTAATTAATTAATTAAGAGCCAGATAAATTAACACTTTAATTTATCATTAATTCACTAATTAATTAATTTGCACTTATAGATCATGAGTGGCGTCTAGCAATGCATCATGACCACCCAAGTGAATTGGAAAGTCATATGGTAGACTACACCTATCAATGACAATGTTACCGTGTAATTAATATCCTTTCACCACACTATATCCCAATTAGTCTAAGAGTGTAGTGCGCACTCTTTAAATGACTAATTAATGATTTCTTGTTCCCGAAATATAACTTTCATAAAAGTATAACCTTGAAACTCTTTCAAGTCATACTTTCACTTTTGCGCAAAAGATTCTTTAAGTCATATTTCAACAAGTGGCCAATCCGGGATATACTCTCCCATAATAAGGAGTGGTGAATCCTATATCGATTACTCACTATCCTTCCATGCTTCATGCTATACCCAATCTCTACCGTATGGGCTACTCTTTTACGAGCACCGAGCAATAGAGTCAAAGCATAGCAATCCACACTCAAGATACCATGGTAATCTCAAGTCTAAGGATCACTTACACCATTGCCATTAAGAGTATAATTCATAAGCACTAAGAATAGTAACTCTTGGCGGATCAATCCAATGAACTTGTTCTCTAACAAGCATCCACATACCAGCTTAGGTGTCGCACACCATAGTTGACGAGTTCAACTACTACTTACCATAAGTAGAGGCAAAGTATGTGCTAGTCTTCCCATATTAATGATGTCCAATCTCATTAATACTACGACTAGGGATGTTTAAGAATATAACTTAATGTGTAATAAGAGTCTCATCATTGTAACTCTTACAATCTCTTATACACAGTTAATATTCTATGGACTTTATCAAATAAACAAGTAATATTAATAACAAGTATTAAATGACAAAGAAAATGCCACATATATAAGTATAACACGAAATAAGCGTAATAAAAATCCCAAAAACCAACTTGGTTTTAGGGCATACACTAACATCTAGGAGTCACAAGAGTTGTGATTGATAAAAGTTATCTACCTAATCGAATTTACCTTTGGGGCATTGGCCTCCGTCAAACCCAAAGTTAATTAGATGGGATCCTAGCCCACTGGGAATCTCCAACGGATTCCCGAATCAATAGATTGAGGGTTATTGATTTGGAGTAAAATAGTGGGATCAAACCAAATAAATTCGAAACCCACATTTTTGGTTTGCAATTATTGCATGAAACAAATACTTGTACTATCTTTACATTTGTTGTAGAATGAATGTACACATGAACACACTTATCACCCTATATCTCCATTTACATACGATTTTCTTGGACTAGTGTAAGACTTGAGAATAGTTCTTAAGCACATTTGGCTGTGTCCTTAATACCCACTTCCACCAATCCTATAGTGACAATTATAGTTAGGAAACAATTTGTATACAAGATGCATAAAAGATGATAATGATATTGCTACTTATATCATAATGTCATCTATAATTCCTAAGCTATAAAAGTAGCATAAATTCATAGATTTTTTGTCCATGATTGTGCGTCTCAAAGAGTTATTGATACACAATCTAGGACCATTAGATACGAGATATCTGAGTAATCTGTCAAGAAAGAAAGGGGCACTTTATTACTTGTCAAGTAGAAACCCAAGCATAGTCTTAAGAAGACCCAAGTAGCTATGACAAAGCTTAAAGGTGTGATCAAAATGGACAAGTCTAAGGGCACACGTTTCCAATTCTATTGGAAAGGGAATTGTAAGGCTCGTTCAATACTAAGAAGATAAAGAGGCCTAGTGAAGCTTCTACTTCTAAGTATGTTTATGTTTGGATCTACTAATTAAGACCATTGGATATTAGATACAGGATTTGGATCCCATATTTGTAAAAAATGTGCAAGGTCTTAAGCATGGTAGACAATAAGCAAAAAGAGAGTCAAACTACGTGTGATGAATAGAGCAAGAGTTGCTACACTAACCGTAGAGACTTATACACTCTTTACCAACTGGACTTGTTCTAGAATTTAAAACATTGTTATTATATTGTGATACTTACAAAAGAACATGAAATCAATTCACATTAAATGTGAAAAGATTTACCATTACAAAAGAGAATATATACCCTTTTTTTACATAATGGTGTTCTTTGTGGTATTGGATCATTAATGCAACGTTTTACAAATTCTAGACCTTAATAAGTCTATTCTCAAACATAGACAAAAACTCTATATTTTGAAACAACTATCCTTTTGGCATTATAGACTTGGTCATCTGAATGAGAAAGGCACTTCCAAATTACATAATAGTTGTATACTTGGACTCATTCAATTATGAATCATTTGAGACATGCGATTCTCATTTACTTTGAGAGATGACCAAAACACCTTTTATCGAAAAAGGTGAATGTGCGAGTGATCTTCATAGGGCTTCAACATATAGATGTTTTTGGCCCAATGTCGATCTATGCTAGAGGTTGTTTATCATACTTCATCACTTTCATGGATGATCATATGTGATACGATTGTGTATCATATGATATACAAATCCATGGCCTTTGAAGTGTTCAAAGTCATTAGGATTGAAGCAAGAAAAACAAGCTGACAAGAGTATTCAAACACTAAAGAATTGATCTATGTGGATAATACTCAATGTCAAGTGTTTCAAAATAATTAAAGAAGAATGTGATTCTTGCTCAATGTCCACACTTGACACACCATTGTTGATGATGTGTGAAATAGGAGAAGTTATACCCTATGAGATATGGCGCAAACCATGATGAGCCATACTACAATTCCTAACCTCATTTTAGGGGTTCTTGTCTTAGACGCCAACTCCTATTCACTCAGCCATGTTCTGACAAATGTTTATTTGTGGGGTATCCTTGTAAAAACAATGGATACTACTTCTATAATCCTCTTGAGAAAAATGTTTGTCTCAAGAAATGTCTTTTTTCTAGAAAAATATTTTATTCTTCAAAGAGACATTGGGAGCAAGATAGAACTTGAAAGGTTCAAGAACTGCAAGTTGACATAGATCAATATTTGGACTAGAGTTTACGCCACTTGTTGATGAGGCGCAACGGAAGTCAAAGTACACAAAATCTTCTAAAGATTGGCAGAGTACGTTATACTCCTGAGAAATATAGTTTTCTCACACAAGAGAGATATAGATTTCTCATTAGCAAGAGCAATAATGTACTAGTCATATATAATGAAAAACCTACTAGTCACGAAGAGGCTTTGTCTAATGCAGACTCCTTGATGTGGCAAGATGCCATAAAATCCAAAATAGATTCCATGTACAAGAACAAGGTACAGACTTTGCTCAAGTCACCTAAAGGGATAAAACCCATAAGGTGCAAGTAGGTCTTTAAAAGAAAGAATAACATGGATGGTAATATAGTTACCTATAAAGCAAGGTTAATGGAAAGGGATTCAATTCGAAGGTTTGACTTTGAAAGAAACCTTATCACCAATAACCATGCTTAAATCCATTTAAGATTTTTCTTGCACTATGTACTATTATGGATATGTCAAATGGATATAAAACCCCAATTCTTAACGGGAATTAAAGGTATGTATATGACACATTCGTTAGACTTTCACTTCCATTGATGGTCATAAGGTATGCAAGCTTTAAGGGCCCATTCATGGACTCTTGCAAGTGTCAAGGTGTTGGAGCATTTGTTTTGATGACATAATCAAAGAGTTTGATTTTCTCGAAAACAAAGACAAGCTTTGTGTAAATGTAAAGTTGAGTGGGAGCGTTGTCATTTTCTTGATACTATATGTGGATGACATATCGTTGATGGAAACAACATACTTTAAAGGTAAAGATATGATTGTCCAAGAATTTCTTAATAAAGGAGAGGCGATCTTTAATCTAGGAGTTAAGATCTATATAGATAGATCCAAGAGGTTGCTTGGTCTTACTAGATCCAAGTACATAGGCTAGATGCTAAAGGGTTTAGCATAGTGCAATCGAAGAAGGGGTTTTACCTATGTGATAGGAGATTACTCTTTCGAGAAGGGGTCTTTGACACTTGTTGAGATTGATAGCATTAATAGATCCTGTATGCTTTTGCAATAGGTTCCATTGTATATGCTATCCTATGTATGAGACCCGATGTCTTCTGGCTTTAAGTGTTACGAGCAATTCTGGTGAGTGCCACTAGATAGTTATCAAAGAATATTCTTAAGTACTCAAGAAGCACTAAAAGACTATTCTTGACTGACAAGTAATAAATTTATGTATTTTCGTATAATATTTCATATATGTTTTTAGCATATTTTAAATATTTTTTTAGCATTTTTAATATAAAAATGGCTTATTTTCATAACTTTCCAACAAATCAAGGTTTGCTCCAAAATTAGGGTTTTTAGTCCCAAAATTATGGATTTTTGGCAGAAATATTATTTTGAGCAAATTAATGCCCAAGTTTATTTGATTGTGCAGGAAAATGATGATTAAATACAATTTGGATCAATTGAAACTCAAAGAATATCAAATTCAAAGTTGATTCGAGTTGCACCAATTTAATCATTTAAACTTGGAATTTTCGGCAATTATTTTCTTCATCAAATTCGACCAAGTCAAATATGGTTTATTTGTGGTAAAACGTCTCAAAGGCAGTATGGGAATAACCAAATTTTTTAAAGGGAAAAATGGTAAAAGGGAGCGATATGTGGGACATGATACGTGGATGGCCACTCGCGTATCGCTGCCGCGTATCGGCACCAACTTGTAGATTTTGTCAACTTGCAGCCTGTTCACACAACTTTTGCAGATAATTCCAACGTCTAGCTGCATATTGAGATGCCCTAGAAGATAGAACAAAGCTCAATGAAGACTTTTGAGACCAAAGGAATCAAATTTCATCATCATGTCTCCAACTTGGACAAGGACTTGAGTTAGGGTTATTCTATAAATACATGCCTTTGTATTCATAAAAGAGATGCTTAGTTCTATGCTTGGCTTTACGCTTGAAAGAGTATAAACCATAGCTTGGGAGGAGGAGCACTCCTTGTAAATACTTAGATTAGTTTTCTTTCTTGTTTTGTAGGAATTCTCAATTCTTGTAACAAAACTTTGAAGAAACTTATACTCAACATGTGTGATGGAATGAAGGAAGATGCATTGGAGCCATGTTCAACTATAAATTGAGCATTTCTTACCTTACTCTTTCTAATTTCATGTTTGCATGTTGTTTACTTTCATTTATGTGACACCCTAGAAATTCATATGAAACTATTTTATTCATGTATGTTTATAAGTAGCTCAAAATAATAATGATAATGGTAAAAAAAAAACCCAAAACGTACTTAAAAGAAAAAATTCTTTCATTTGAAATCTAGCATTAACTCTTGATTTATTAGTTGGAGGATTTCTTAAGTTAATTAGGTTAATTAACTAAGTTTCTTTCCTCATTGAGTAGAAAACCTAAGAATTAAACTTGGATTAAATTCATTAGATCATTAGTTTTTCATAGTGTTTCATTTTAACTAGTTTATATTACTATTTCTAGTTTTTTTTTCTACTTAAACTTCAGCTCATTTTTCTCAAAAAAATTTCACTTATTCACTTGCTTTATTTTCTCTTCTTGGCAGAATTTTTATTTCTCTCTTTTCTTCTTCTTTGGTCGAAAATTCTTCTTTCTTTTCTTTTTTTTTTCCCTTGGCCGAATTTTTCTCTCCTTTCTCTCCCTCATGGCCGGATGTCCCTTCTCTTTATTTCTTCTCTTTTTGCTTTAATATTTATGTCATAATATTATTAATTACTAGGTGGAAGAGATCTTTCTTGTGTCACCAATTAAATTAAAACAAGTTTACCACTAATGCCTACAAAGCCTAAAGCCTAACTTGCTTCTTGTAATATTTTTATTGGTTAATCTTTCTCCCAACTTTTCCAGTATTTCTTCTCTATTTTCCTAGACTATTTCCTTCTCCTTTTCATTTTACTTGGCCGGCCTTGCTCTCTCTCTTTTCCTCTCATATTTCTTTCAACTTCTTGGAGCTTTTTCTTCCAACTTTGAGCAAATTTCACCATAGGAAGTGAGCTTACCTTCCTTCTAAGCAAAGTTCTAGGCTTGTGGTAGGTATGTCCTTCAAGCTTTAACCATTAATTTCAAGTTTAATTGGGTTTTTGTACTAGTTTAATCTTGACTTCTTATGATTTTAACTTGAAGATTTATGCTTGAATTGAAGTCTTACTTGTTAGAGATAGTGTTTTTTTGGTTGGATTGAGTAGTAATTGGTATTTAAACCTTGAAAATTTTCATAGGGTATATGGTTTGGATGAAGATTCTTGGAAGTGAATTCTTGAATTTTAGTGAAACTTTGATGGAATTTGAACTTGGATTGAACTTGGAAGTTGTAGAACTTGTGGAATTATGGATTTGATGATTGAAATCTTGGTGAAAAACCAAGTTGGAAGGGCCGAATTTAAGGGGAAATAATGCCAAAATTTTGTTAGAAAACCCTAAAATAAAAACCCTAAAATGAAAACCCTAGAATGGAAACCCTAAACCCTAAACCCTAAACCCTAAACCCTAAACCCTAAATCCTAAACCCTAAACCCTAAAACAAAAACCTTAGAAAAAAAAGGGGATATTTCTTGATTTTTCTTACTAAGCTAATTAGAGTTTAAATCTAGTTTTCATTAGATTATTTTTTTTTTATTTCAGGACCTGAAAGTGAGACCCGACCTTTTTACGAAATATTCTTGTAGGCATTTCAGGTGAGTGTCTTTATGTGTGCATGATGCATGTAACGTGATATTTCATTTGTAAATATTATGCTTTGATTGCAAATATTATGCGATAAAAATGTGCTACTTGAGGAAAGATGTGTACTTTATCGCATCTATTCCACAATGTGCTACTTGTTTTCATGATTAAATGTGTTACTTGTGTTTGAGACTTCCGTGACTAACTTCACCGTTACTTCACGGATAGTCAACTTGAACGGGCGTGGGAGGATATAAGGTGCTGGGTGTTTTAGGGCGTGATGTTCATTCCCTCATGAGTTGTTAATCCTTTTCCTCAAGTAGCACATGTACTCACATAGTGATTTCAATCTTAGCATAATATTTATCAAATAAAATATCACATTTCATGCATCATGCACACATAAGGACACTCACCTTGAAAGCCTAAGAAAATATCTCGTGAAATGGTCATGATGTGTTTTCGGACCCTGAAATTTAAAAGAAATAATAACATAAAAACTCAATTAAAATCCTAGTAAATTTAGTAAGAAAAAGTCAAGAAGATACCCCACTTACTTCTAGGGTTTTGGTTTTAGGGTTTCTAGGGTTTAGGGTTTTTACTTATTCTAAGAAACTTAATCTATCACTAGATCATTTCTAAAAATTCCTGCACCTAAATTTCCCTCAATTGAACACATTCTAAGCTTAAAATTTCACTTATCCATTTTTCTTCTTTTAATTCTACCGAAATTTCGGCAGCATTTCCCCTTAAATCGGACTAACCAAAATTTTTTTCCTGCAAGAAAATTCAACAATCCAACCCAATTCAACAAGTTCTACAACTTTTGTATTCAACTCAAGTTCAAATTCAATCAAAATTCCATCAATTTCCAAGAATTTTACTCCAAGTATCTTCAACTAAACCACATATAAAACATAAATTTTCAAGGTTTAAAGGCCATATACTAGTCTATATAACCACAAGAACACTTTATATAGCAAGTAAATCTCAAATTCTAACTAATTTCTCCAAGTAGTATCAACAAGAAACTTGGTCTTAAACTTGCATAAAAACTAATTAAAACATGAAATCAATAAGAAAAGTTCATAGTAAATACCTTAGATATGCTTAGAACTTTGCTTAGAAAGGAAAGAAACTCACTCCTATGGTGGGTTTACCCAAAATTAAGAGAGAAAAGTCCAAGAAGTTGAGAGCAAAAATGAGAGAAGAAGAAGAAAGAAGATGGCCGGCCAAGAGGGAGAAGAAAGAGAAAGAAATAGTCTAGGAAAATTGGAAAAGAAATGAAGAAAAGGTAGGAAAATGGTTAGCCAATTAAAACCTCACAAGAGTAAAGCAAAAAGGTGAGCTTTTAATGCAAGAGTAGTAACTTGGGTTAATTTGATTGGTGGAGATTATTAACTCTTATCACTTAATATAAGTAATAATAAGACATAAATTATTAAAGCAAAAGGAGAGTAAAATAGGGAGAGAGAGAACCGGCCACAAGAAGAAAGAAAAGAAAAAAAATTTCGGCCAAAAAAAAGAAAATAAAAGAGAGAAGGATTTTCGGCCAAGAACAAAAAAAGAAAAGAGAGAAAAAATTTCAGCCAAGGGAAAAGAAAATATAGCAAGAAAATAAGTGAAATTTTTGAGTAAAATTGAGCTAAAATTCAAGTAGTCAAAAGACTAGAAAATAGTAAAATGAACTAATCAAAATTTAAACACCAATATAAATTAAATGGTCAAGTAAAATTATTCTAACTTTAGTACTTAAGTGTTCTTGCTTCAAAATGAAAATCTTAGCTAATTAACCTAATTAACTCAAGAAATCTCCCAACTAATAAATCAAGGATTAACACTTAACCCTAAATAAGAAAAAAAATGTCTCTTATATGTGCATTTTCTAGGGTGTTACATATGGGCTGAACGACTGAACTTTAATGCTCCATATGGACTCTTGAGCAGCCCAAAAACAAGTGGTAAGCCTTGCTAGTAAGTTGGACTTGGCTCAAGTTGATTCTCTTCCAAGCACTTCTTTGTAGTTGAATTTGATCCACAACCAAAACTTCAACTCTTGGCCCAATGAAAACACTTGAGAAGCTTGATCAACAAGTCCATTGAATAGCCCAAAGCCATGGTTTTCGCCTAGGTAGCAGCAAGGCTTGTATGCCTCCTTTATGACCAACTATGATTTGATCTCATCAAGGCCCAAACGAGCTCGCTTTTCTTGCTCCACAAGTTGGCATCCGAGCTCATAGAGAGCACGTACCATCAGCAAAATTGTGATTGATCCTTGGATCATATCAAGACTAACAATTTCGTCACAAGATTCTTTGACTCTAGCACCAAGATACATGAAACTGCGGTTGACATTGCCAAAACTAAAATAGTAAGCTTTCACCCCCACACTACCGACACAGGGTAGTAAACTAGTTCCGTCAAACATACTTGCTTGATACTCTTGTTGTCTAAATTTTTTTTTCCAAAATACATACTTTCAATTTGTATTTCCCATGATAATCAGCATGGAGTAGATTGTCATTGTAATTGACACTAGATCAAGGCCTATCAACATACTCAACTCAGTTAGGAATCACAGGCGTCCCGCACTCAATTTTTTGGTTAAACGTTTGGTATGCTTTTATTTTATTCACCAAATAAGTTTGACCGGCAAATTCTACCCCTATTATATACCCTATTATATCACCATATCCTCCCGTTTGCAAAAACGTGCAGTGAATGTGGTTTGTGCCGTCAACTATAATCATTGTTTAATTGTAGATGACTATGGCACTCGCGTCGCTAATGTGCTACGTAGGGAAGATGATCACAAGTAATTTCGTGCCTACACACCGTTGCATTAGTGTTCAATAATTCTCCAAATAATTAGGTCAAATTTTGTTTTGCATTTTGTGACCACGCCGTGGTTTATGCAGCTTAAGTAGTGGTATTTTTATGATGAAGTAAATAAGGCACAGGGATAGTTGTCTAAACACGTCAACAATTGGTGCAGGGAGACCTTTTCCCATTCTATGCTTTGCGTACGTTATGCATTATGATTTCATTGAATTTAATGTGCCATTGTTCATTTTTTAGGTACAAATTCAATGTTACCATGTGGAGCTTGCATTAGAATTAATATTGCACCCCCAAAACTCATTCCGTCGTCAGATCATGGAGGAAGCTAGAATCCTTGTTTTGATGTCGTGATTGATTATGTAATTGTAATTGTTCAAACTTTTATGGTTATACACCTACACTATCAGTACACAAATGGATGAACAGTGATCTGGCAAATGAATTTCCTTGTTGGATGACCAACCTCATACACATCGAACAGTCATGGAGGTGTCCAACCTTGTAAAGCGCAAGTTAAAAGGATATAGTTTATCCAAAAAAACCTAAGGTATAACAACGATATGTACATACATCCAATAAGAATGCCAAAATGCTCTTCTCAAATGAGTCTTCCGTCTAGTTTGGTCAAACCGTCAAAGGGGTCGATCCATAGTGAAATCCAAATGGCGTGAATAGACGACGTCAACTTCCAAAGCCATAGAAGTCCAAAAGCACCAAAATTAGAATCCAAATTAACCCACGGGAGTCCAAGAGTTGCAATCTGCAACTTGATTTATAGGAATCCAAGTTGATATGTTGCTGGATATTTCAAGGGACCGACAATGAGCCAAGGGTCATAACTGTGCTGCTAAAGTAGGGTTTGGATTCATTGGTTTTAACGTAGGCATTGAAGGCCTGGTTTTCAAGACAGACAAAGGCCAATGATGTTAAAAAATTTCAATTTTACACCACTTGTTGTTGGTTTTCTGAAAAAAAAAGTTAGAAAGTGCATGTATGTGTACAAAATGATGCTTTTTGTGTGCTATGTTTACTTTCATATGTAAATACTGGGAAAAGAAGGCGGTGATATAGGTGGGTCAGGGACCTTAATCTTGTAAGAATTTATGCTGAAAATTTTAATCCCAATTCACATATTTCTAGAGCCGTATGATAACATAATGAATAGTGTTTTGAATAAAAAGTATTAGATGTATTTTGTGTGTAATGTCTAAAGTGCTTTGGTGTAATGTGCTAGTGCTTTTTGGTTATAATCTATGCAATAATAGTTAGTCAAGGGAAATAATATTAGAATTACGTGGAAATAATATTTTTCCCATACTGATTACAAGTGTGCATAGTGTTACGCAGGGGCATACAAGTCATGATTCATTTTAACCGTAAATGCATACTCATTTCAAAATTATCCTTAGATGTAAATGTGTAGAAAATAAACGTAATTTGAGTGTATGCATTGTGTAATATTACAAGGAAAAAAAACCATGTGTGTGCAGATTCGACTGTCAATCATCAAAATGGTATGCACACGCAGAGGGGGTGCATCTGAACCAGAGGTAGCAACAATAAGAAAAAGGAAGAGGAATGAACAAAATGAAAGAGATCGTCAACCTTCCACTACCAAGAAACAAGGACAAGGGCATCGAGTACAACATCCTCGCCACTACTGCCTCCATTTACCGTATTCTTGTAAGTTATTAAAACGAGATTGGTTGGTTGAATTGTATTTAAGAATGATTACTGGATGGAATACATGATATGGGGTAATGTTAAGTGGTATTTAATAATGACTGCTGCAGGACTAAGTTCAGGGAGAAGAGGAAACAAGAAGAGGTATAGAATTCAAGAAAAGGCAAAAACACTGTACACAACGCAAGTGCGACAGAGCGTGGCCTGTGTGGGGAGACAGTAATAGTATTTGACGTTGTTTTGTTCTTTGTGCAATTGTTGAATGTGACATATTAATTTTGGGGATAATGTTTGGAGTTAAGGTATGAACAGCAAAATTAGACGTTAGCAGTCATATTGTGCAAATGCTGCTCAAAATGGAATTGGAAAAAATGGTCCACATAGTGTTTTATTAACTTCTGCTTTTAACGGTATTTGTACTAAAAGGTTCATTAGTTTTGCTTATGCAGGTCCAGTAGATGGCAGCTGCCGCCTGGAGACTTTTACTAGAATTCAATAAAGCTCGATAGAATCATATAGAAATAAGCTGTATCAAAACTGGATGATCGAATACTGATATTGGGCCCACCAAGCACAACCACAGGAGTAGTTGAGAGAAGGTATGAAATGTGTTGTCCTAAATGGATGTATGTCTGGTCATGTATAGTGTTTAATTATCACACATATGTTGTTCAAATGAAAAATTTAAGGAAGTGGATTTAGTAGATATGTTCACCAGCAATATTTACATTATAGGCTGCAAGTGTTCGATGCTCCCTATATCGGATCGGTGTGCTTATGAAAACCCTTATTGATGAGAAGAAACAAGTTGTGAGAGATATTGGTTTTAGCAGGTTGTTTTACATCAAACCAATCAAATTGCCTTCGAACATTGTCAAATGGATTGTTGACATATTCAACCCATGGACGTGCAAATTGAAGTTGGATAGAGGTATCTGGACGATGACAAAATTGGATGTTGCGGCCATTCTCAGTTTACCATGTGTCGGCCCTAGTCCACGAAATGCCCCAAAAGGAAGATTCCAACTCATATGTGAAACCAAGCAACATTGAGAAGGAACTCCGACGAATGACCCTTGGGCCGGAATTTAAAAACAAGTTCGTTTTGCTTGCATGTAGCTGCTTCTTGATGCCAACATTAAGACTCGATATATCGACCCAATTATGGCCACACATTGTCAATGTGCACTATATGTCACGCATGAATTGGTGTAAGTACGTGTTATGATGCGATTCGCCCTGATACCCCTCGTTAATCACGTAACGAGAACTTTCACAACGATCGCGATCCACAGGACAACCCTCCCAAAGGATTGTTCTTGTGTATCTAGGAACAATCTAATTCCAATTCGACCCAAGAATTAAAACAAGATTGAGAAAGAATCTCAAACCCTAACCCCACACGTTGGATAGAACTCAAGGATATCAAAGGAATTCACGAATCACTCATGGAACTCACAAGTCTCACAAAGAGAATCAAAGAGGAAAAACCCTCGTAATTTTATTCAACTTCAATAATTTGTCTAAACAATGATAATAATTAGCTTTATATAGACAAAAACACCCTAAATAGCCAATATAGAAAGTAACTAGTCTATTACACGTTAAAAACTAAGTTAAAATGCCGAAAATAAATAAAATCGTAAAGTTGCGGACCAAGGCCATGAGGTAGGCCATGGGACGGCCTTCGGTGCGGCCTTCATCAGAATATCATCTCGTCTTGGCAAAGTTTCTAACAGAGGTCGTGGGGTAGGCCGTGGTCTGGCTTTGCCCACGGTCATTATCAGGAATTTTCTGATGGCTTTTTCTACTCATTTTCTTCTGAACTTTAGTAGGTGTACTTGTAGACACCAAATTTTGACATACCTTTTGAAAAAATATGTGTGTCACTTTATTTTAGGGGGTATTTTTCATTTTTCGGGGGTCAAGTACGATTTTCGTGTATATTATGACTAGTTCGTCACATCAGGGGTAAAATGGTAATTTCACCACATAAATATTATTCTATTTTTGTTTTATTTTTCTAAATACATAATTTTACTATTTTTATCATTATTTATGATTTTAATGATTTTTGGGAGTCATTCATTATTTATTTAAAATTTTTAGTATTTTAAACTTAATGACACATTTTCCAATGCACTCTTTCTATGAGAATTTTCAAGTGAAAAATTTTATATGTGCATTTTGTATATTTATAAATTTTTTGCCAAAATTACATTATTTTTGGAGGTCATTTAAGTATTTATTTAATTTTCATCTTTTTTGTTTGTTAAGGGCACGTTACCCAAAAATGCATATATGATAAAATTTCTGAGTGAAAATTTTAGTATACATATTTTTGTGTGATAATATATTTTCTGTAAAAATTTTGTGATTTTTAATGATCATTTAGTATTTTTATTTTTCTGTCCATAATTTTTGTCACATATGAGACATACTCAAATATGTTCTTATTATTAGAATTTTCTTATAAAAAATTTTATACATGCATTTTATGAATTTATAGATTTTTCATAAAATTTTCATAAATTTTCAACACTATTTACTATTTATTTGGGTTTTGTCACCAAAAAAAAAAAGAGAGAGCTGCTACAGCAGTGTTTCTACAGCTGCTGCATGTAGCTAGCAGAAAAATCAAACCAAACCGCCTGCAAAAAATGGATTTTGAGGGGATTTTGGGTGATTTTTCTTCCTTCTTCACCCCACTTCATCATCACACAACACACACACTCAACCATCAATTTCATTTTTTTCTCTCAAGACACACCTTCTCGGCTATCTCACAGACAACACAAACCTGCACAATTTCTCTCGGTTCCATCGCCAAAGACATCTTCACGAACACATTCTCACAGACTACACTAGCACAACCGCAGAAACAATCCACACACGCACCACACACACACTCATACTTCACTCCCCTTCTGCAAAATCAATCTCACTGGATGGCCGAAGCTCACACCACCAGTGCACCACCACCAGCGCATCACTATCATCACATCCGCACCATCTTTTAATCTGGTAAATCTCTCGGCTCCTCTACATGTTTTTTCTTTTGAATAAATTTTAAGGCTTCAAATTGTTGTTTAGATGTTTATTTTAGGGTAGTTGATTTTGGGGGAAAAGATTGAAGAGAGAAAAATAGAGAGAGATGGACTGAGAGAGAGAAGAGAGACTGAGAAGGCTGAAGAGAAGAGAAGAGAAGCCGAAGAGAGTGAGTGAGAAGGAAGAAGAGAAGAAGAGAAGAAGGAAGAAGAGAAGAGAGACTGAGAAGGCTGAAGAGAAGAGAAGCCGAAGAGAGTGAGTGAGAAGGAAGAAGAAAAGAAGAGAATAAGAGAGAGTAAGTGTGAGTGAGCCGAGGAAAACAAAACTAAGAGTGATTAGGAGAATAGATAAAACCGAAGAGAGTGGTAGAGGGCGAGCCGAGGAGAAAACCCAAAGTGAGTAAGAGTGGGAATCCAAAGTGAAAAAACTGAAGAGAGAGCGAGAGAAAAATCTGAGGAGAAAGGCCGAAGAGAGAAAACCTGAGGAGACGGCCGAAGAGAAAAAACTCGAGGAGAGGGGACGGAGATAAAGGCCGAAGAGAGAAAAAAACCCAAGGAGAAAAGGTGAGAGAAAAATACAAGGAGAAAGGACGAAGAGAGAAAACCCGAGGAGAGGGCCGAAGAGAAAAAACCCAAGGAGAGGGGACGGAGAGAAAGGCCGATGAGAGAGGCTGAGAAGAAAGTGTAAGCCGAAGAGGAAGAGAAATCGAAGAGAGACCGACGAGAGAGAGAGTCGGAAAAGTAAGGTAATAAGGGGAGTAACGCAGCGGAAAATTTAAAAATTTATTACCTTAGCCATGGATCTCTTTGATGTAATCTATACGATTAAAGGGTGTTTAGCACAAATACCTCAAGCATAGAAGGTTTCTATGCTTCAAAGGGCAAGATCCTATTTGATGAAGGTGTTGATCTACCATGAAAAGCCCTCCAAATGTCGAGCCTCCAACGGTATCCACACGAACATGATCTTTAGGAACCTTTGGGCTTGCTTGCCTTGCCTTTTGAGTGCTAGCTCCCTTGAATATCATGAAGAACACAAGAACAAGAAGAGGAGGAAGACAAAACCCTAACCCTTAGGGAGAAGAGGGTGTGGCGTTTTTCTTGGGAGAAAACACGCCTCTCTCAATTTTTCTCTCTCTAAATTTTATCTTGTGTTTCATCAATCAATCAAGAGTCAAGGCATGGACTTATTTATAGATGTAGTATCCTAGTCTTTAAGGAAACAAGAGCAATTGGAAACCAAGAAGGTTTAGGAAGCTTATCTTAAGCTAATCCTATTCCTTAGGAAACCTATTCCAAAAGGAAACCAAATAGCTTCTTAATTCCGTTTTAGGAAACTAATTTCCATCAAGACTTAGAATATTTATAATTAAGTCCTTTAAGTTAATTTATCACATAAATTAACCCCATAAGTATCATATACTTATCTTAATAACAATTTAACCCAAAGACCATGTTCTTATTGTGTGTGACCCATTAGGTTCCATTCACGTTGGCAATAAGTACAAATTATAACTCATTAATTAATTAATTAAGAGCCAGATAAATTAACACTTTAATTTATCATTAATTCACTAATTAATTAATTTGCACTTATAGATCATGAGTGGCGTCTAGCAATGCATCATGACCACCCAAGTGAATAGGAAAGTCATATGGTAGACTACACCTATCAATGACAATGTTACCCGTGTAATTAATATCCTTTCACCACACTATATCCCAATTAGTCCAAGAGTGTAGTGCACACTCTTTAAATGACTAATTAACGATTTCTTGTTCCCGAAATATAACTTTCCATAAAAGTATAACCTTGAAACTCTTTCAAGTCATACTTTCACTTTTGTGCAAAAGATTCTTTAAGTCATATTTCAACAAGTGGCCAATCCGGGATATACTCTCCTATAATAAGGAGTGGTGAATCCTATATCGATTACTCACTAT